>JANHJO010009704.1:17348-31371 GCA_032468235.1 Pseudoxyrhopus heterurus
ACACCAAGATTTATATACCTGCACCCGTGAAAACCTACGAAAACAAATATATATATATATATATATATATATATATACTTGAATAATATTCGCATTACACAAGTATATATAGAATTTTATGTTTACTGTGAAAATGATTTATCATACTATTTTTTTTACTTTGTCATATTTCTTTCACTTTTTTTTAAAGCACTTTTTGTTATTGATTAAAAATCAGTAAAAATTAATTTTGAAAATCAGCTTAATCATCCCATAGTTCTAGCTGCACAGATCTTATGATGACAGTCTTTGACATTGTTCTTCTATAGCTCTGATTTATAAAAGTAAAATCCAATTTATAAAAATATAAATAGAATACTTTTCAAAAAGTCTTCTGGCTCTTGTATTTACCAAATTATGATATTCCAGGAATCAATGGCTTAACTTCATGTGTGCATGGGCATATTGTCTTTAACATACATGTCTCTGTGCACAAAGGGTATATTGAATGAAGGGAGTCTGGAGCAATTTCTGTATTTCTTGACCTAAAACCATCTTGCATAATTGTCACTGTGCATATAATTCCACCATAAGTAAAACTAAATTTACAATCTGATGGTAAGAACAGGGAAACAGCATAAACCTTGGGGTGCAGAGGTGGATTTTATGTTCACGTCTCTACCATTTAAAGTTTCAAGTTCCATCAAAATTGTAACAAACAATGGCTTTTTTTGAGAGAGCCAAATACCATGAACAGATCTTTGTAGATCATCCAGCCATCCTTAGCTATAATACATGTTGTACAATTTTCACAAGAAATGAAGGCTCACATAATAAGGGAACTTTAAGGCACAATATTTCATATACTCAACCACACATTCATCAGCCACAAAAATACAGAAAGAAAAGTGCAGAATCCTGTACATGTATTCTAGAAGCAATATCTCATCCATAGTTTCCACTGAATGAAGTAGGGTTGTATTTCTAAAAGTTGTTAACACAGTTTATGCAGTCTTTCAACCTGAAAATGAGGCATACAAAATTCATCTCACTATTTTAGAATTAATACAAACTAAGGCTGAAATGTTGATACAATCCACATTTCCAAATGGGCAAAAACTTGACATTAGCTTGAATAATCCAAATGCTTCTATAGCTATGGTGGTGAAAGCTTTGACTTGATTTTTAAAATGGTTGGTAAATCAGTACACTTTTTACACAACTAAGGTCAGCTACAATAACTTGTACCCTGCTATTATTATTTTTTTAATTTCATTTTTCTTGGACAGATTAAAGTGCTAACGGATACATTCAGTGATCACAAAAAAAGCACTGAGGTTGATTTGATTGAAGCCAAGCTGAGATTGATTACTGACTCTGACTAAGCTAAGTCCTTGTAATACCCCAATCTCTGAAGGTTGACAGGCAAAAAGTTGGTGTCCATAACTGATTTATTTACATATTTAAAAAAAAATGCTAGCAAATGCATGCAATATTCTATTGAGTATTAAATATCTGATACCACTTTTTCTTTAAAAAAAGTTTCAGTTTCTGATCTCACCAGCTGAGATGGAATACTGAAATACAATTCTAACTGTATCTGATTGTATGAACTCAGACCTGTGCACAAAGCTCAGCATGCAAAGCACAAGAAATTTAAAGCTTGTTAATTATAATTAAGCAAAAAAAAAGGTAAAAAGAAGCCCATCACATGTAGGCTTCAAATGAATTAAGATAGATTGAAGGAGGGGGCCATCTCACTGGGGTAAGGAATGTGTTTGGCATGCAAGAAGTTCCCAATTTTAACTGATGGGATGTCCAGTTCAAAGAGTCTGGGATGATACTTGTAGAAGATACTGTACTAGAAAACGATTACTAGTCACAGCAGACAGTACTTCATTTAAAAAATGCCATTATGTGTCTCAATATAAAGCAGTCGTGATATATGGCCTTGTTCATTATAATGGTAACATTTGCCACTTTTCCAAAACTAAAAGCATCTTTCAAGTTATTATCGTATCTAGTTTAAACCACTTACCATGTTGCCAACTAGAAAGGATTTTTGGGATTAACCAGATCTTGGTTCAGAAGAATTAGCTTTCAGCTGGGAAGGGCTATTTTCACCATATTTGTAAATAAATGACATAATACATATTGCTACCTAAAGGACAATAAGCATCCCTTTAGTTGACCATGGGCTGTACTTAGAGGTTTTGGAAAAGGCAAGGTCTATGAAATAATGATGCAAAGAAATGGAGCTATGTGCCGCAAATGGGCATGGACAAGAATTTTTTCTCTCTCTTTTCTTTTTAAGTGGGGCATCTAAAATACTAGATACTGTTGGTACATGACACGAGAGAAATTATCTACAAGGTATAAAGCCATTCCAAATATACAGTATGTTAGAAATGTGAACAACATGAAGAAACATTTTGAAAAGCTTTAAAAATCAGATTGAAATACATACATTGATAAAGAGGATGTTAGATCAATATTCAATTGCAATCAGAACTTTCCCAACATTTAGGAATGACAGTTGGGGAAAAAAACTATGACTATTTCAATATATGATTACTGTGGCGATTCTACTGTATGTACAAAGAAGGAAAGATTAAGTGCTAGCTACCATGGGGGAATGGTTTTCTGAGATGGACAAGTGACCTTTAATTAGAGAAAGATCAATATGTACATTTATTGGTAATTGGAAAGCCCTTATGGACTTAAATGAAAAAAGTAACTTGTGATTTATGATTTTGATGATTATACAAGATATAAGAAAAAGAGAGTCATGATTTAACTTGTGAGAGAGAGATTAAAATAAAATCGAACTTATAACTGATGCAAGGAATATCAGAATATCTTTATACTTTTATATCTTTCTCTTTTTTCTACTTTCTTCTATTTTCTTTCCGTATTGCACTTTTAATTTTTCTAAAATTATTGGTATTTTTATCCTTTTTTCATTTTCTCTGTACTAATTGAGCTGTATTCTTATAATTGTTTTTAAAACATTTAATAAAAGTTATATATATAAAAATAAAATACTATGCTAGAGAGGGGGGCATAGTTTAATTAAAGATACTTAAGGACGATCGATCACTTCTATGATCTTATAGCTACTTTAACAGATCACATTCTTTGGATTTTCAATTATGGCCAAATATTTTCAAACTGCTTTGCTTAGAGCATAAGGTTTAGCATAAATAAATAATAGTAACAAATTTTGGGGTTTTCTTTTTACAAATCAACATGTTAACAAGCAAAACAAAACAAAGAAGCTACTGGGAATGTAACATTGGAAATTTTGCCAAATGTATGCAAAAAAAGTTTAAGTGAAATGACCCAACTGTTCCCAGCAATTCACATGCATTAACCTTTTCAGTTACAATAACACCAGAGTAACTTTGTGCATTTTTAGGTGGAAGAAAAACTCCTTGGTTTCAAGAGCTTATACTCAGGGAAGGGTCTATAGGAATACAACTACAAGAAGGGTTGCATGTGTCCACATTTAACTAAGGGCGTAAAGTTATTATGTGAACAAACTGGAAGTTCCTGCTCTGAAAGAAGAGGGATGCTGTTTGTTAAGAAGGACTAGTATATTGACAAAAGGCTAAGATGAAAAGGCTAAGATGATAATAAGGCAAATGGAAGCTGTTATCTAGAATTGTTTTCCATCTATCAGTTTCCCTTTTTCAGGATCTGATAGGTAAAACCATTTTAGATGGTATTTTAAAGGTGTATGAAAGGAAAATGAGATATTCAGTACTGCACGGGACTTCTCTTTCTAGGCTGGGCCGTTCTCCATAGAATATTAATCTATTAATAATTTCACAGTAATGCAATGCACAACTCAATGTCTAAGAGCAAAGCTCACTCAGGTTGTAACAGGCTTCACAGTTACACACTCTTCCCTTGAAACTCTAAAAATTGTGGTTTAGCCATGGAATGGGATCCATTAGAAAAATATCATTAATGGATATCACTAGTTCCTAAGAATTCTTGGGGAAGAATTAATTGCAATAAAAGAGCTATCAGGGTTTCCTTTCCATAATAAACAGCATCTTAGCTTTGGAAGCAGGTTCTTTTTTGCACACACCTGCCTACTATTTCTCTTTGGCATTTTTTTGAAGAGAACTTTGGCACCTGCAACTTTTCCAGTGATCTTCACCAAGCCATCATCTCTCCTCTTTATAGGGTACCTTCAAAACTAATTAAAGACATTTCACAGACTCCTGTGGCATTCCTATGTCAATTGGGACAACGTGAACAGATTTGTTGTCTCTTACAGCAATCTGATAAGTTCAACAACTGATCTCCCCAAATCATATAAACACCCCACATACACATAACAATAGGCAACACAAAATATTAATACTGATTGTGTTAGGCCAGGGACAAGCAGACATTAGATGGAGATCTTTCAATAGATCTGCTAATGGATTGCAAACATTTCTGAACAACTAGTGGTTTTAACCAAAGCATCACCAGAATATTTTCTACCAATGAAATTAGACTACTGAATGAAGAAAGGATAGGAAGAGGGACCACATGTTAATATTCATCTCCCAAGGAATGAAATCCAATAGACTATAATCTGATACAAAAAAACCATGCCTCAGCTGAGCATTTACATATAAACACTTTTTTTTAAAAAAAAAATGTATATTTTGGTCCCACTTGTTCTATTAATATTTTGCTCCTGGCTATGAGTGCTAAATCAGAAAACTTTCTTACAATTACACTGGGGTGCTAATTTAAAAAAAAAGATGCTGTTCCCACCTTTATGATAGTATTCTGCGTTCCTAGAACCAAATCAGTGTAACAGAGATCCAGAGGGAGGATTCTGGACAAAGTTTAAGAGAATAAATGAATGTGGCTCCCCTGCTCATCTCAATTATTGATTTCTAGCTGTCAATATCACAAAATTTTATTAAAATCACTACTGACTTAAACAGAAACCAAGCATGCTAGCAAATAAATGATTAAATCTAGATGATTAATGCTGTTGAACATTTCGAAAAGAGTGGTGATATAAATGAATCAATATTTTTAATGACTATGAGTCTTTTTAGACTTTCTGAGAAGTAGCTATCCACCCTCTTTAACCTTCATTTTAGACCAGCCAGCATATTACCCTCTTACTATCAGTCTACATTTCTAAGGAAAGGTGGTATAACTTAGCAGTTAAAGTTAGTCTGAATATATACATATAGAAAACTGGACAGTCAACAAGCACTTCACCCTAGTGCTCACAGCTTATTAGAAATTCCAGGTTGCACTGTTTTCATATGGGCACCATCGTTATGCAACCCTCAAGTCTTAAATGAACCTTCTGCAATATAGCTGAAGGTGACTTGAACCATTGATCTTGCCCATGTTTTCCAAGCATCCAGAAACAAATTAATCCATGTCTTTTCAAAACAACAACAACTCTCATTTCATTTTATAAATAAGCAATTGAGAATTTTGCTCCAAGTGGCCACTTGAATAGCCCACTCCATAAATGGCATTCTCCGGAGAATAAGGCACAATATGATATGAATGCAGTTCTTTGTAATAAAGGGACTGAGAACGACATTCTTGTACCATAAATTTCAGCCGTTTTCTTGTATCCGAATAGGCAGTCCGACAGCATGAGCTTTCCTTAAGATACTCATAGCGTTCACGCTCAGTTTCCAGATGAATTTTCCGCAACAAGTTATTAATCAGGACTGAGCGGCGGAGATAGAGCTCAGGATCTTCAAGAAACTGAAGCTTCTGCAGAGACAGTTTCAAAATACAAGTCCGATCTTCAGGTAATATCAGGTGCTGAGCAAAAAGAAAAAGTGGGAGTTGTCAAGGATAGGAGAAAATACATGTAGCACCGAATAGGCCTACCAGAGCTGCACTGCAAAAATATGGTTGACCACCAGAAGGCGCCAAAGAGATACAACAATGCTTAATGTTTTCTGCCATCTAGTGATTCAAATTTTTGCAGCCACACTTCTAACCCAGGGACAGAATCAGGTTGGGGTCTTAGTTAATGTTGAAGAACAGCAAGGTAACCACTTAGAAATGTCCACCATCTGAATCTATCCTTATCCCTTGTAAGAGCGGGCAATGTTTCTCCCCCCCCCCACTTTGTTGCTTCCCAATGCCTCCAGGATCTGTTCTGTAATGAACTGCTGAAATCCAATTTGCTGTTGAAATTTACTGGCACCTATTTTTACCTCTTTTTAAAAGAATTATCATTTTAGAAAATATTGTTGTTTAGACACTGAAAATATTTTATGCAGCTTGTGTGAAAATTGGTAAGGAGGGTTATAATTGCTTTCTTATGTTTTTTCTTATGTTATACTTTTTCCATTATGTGGAAGGGTTGGAAGATGTTGTCCCTACTTACTTAGCCACTACCACCAGTAGACTTGCAACTTCTGACAACCAAGAATACAAGTCCTTTCCCATGAATTGGGCCACCAGCCTCATTCCAGGAGGAGAGGGAAATTGCATGGCAGAGGGGGTGCACTATGAAAAGAGAAGCCCAGGGAGTTCCCAAAGAGACCATGGATTGAGCTGGGCATTGTGGACCAGGAGGCCTTGCAAGCTTCATTTACATAGGAGATCTTCATGGCCTCTTTTCCTCTTTCTTACCATCTCAAGATGGTTTTATTTCATCAGTCATTAGTTCTTCAAATATAAATCCAGTACAACTGGCATGTACTATACTGTACTGTAAATGTGATTTATCTGTATCACAATTAAGAACAAATTCATGTTAAAATTGTTGCTTTTAACAACTATCCACGCACTACAAGTTAGGAAATGCATCTATATTAATTTCACCTTTGTTGTATTAACCAAAACATACTCACTTTTGGAAAATACCCTGGGTAATCTTGATGTAAATCTTCTTCTTCTGCATATTTCCTCTTAAAGTAGGCTACTTTCGACGTTGTTAAGGTATTTGACAATACTTGGCTTCAATATGAAAACAAGAATGATTCAGCGTTATTTTAGCAGCCCGACATCTTCATAACACTGTAGCATCTTATGATGACTTCCTTCAAATCACAAGCCATTTTGTTTGCATTGATTTGAACGTTAGAAGTGATTGGTTCTAATATTGTGATATTGTGTTAGGTGCAAGCAACCAGAACTACATGTGAATAACCTCAGACAGTAACTTTATTGTTTATATCTATGTCACGAGAATCTCACCAGGATGCTTGCCTTCCCCTGGGAACAACTAGATAAGGCTTCGTGAATTGGGGGGGAGGTCAACACATGTCATTTGAGACTGCACAACACCTTCAAACTAGCCCCTCGCCTGACCCCCTCCCTCCAGCCTAGCTGGCAATCCCTCAACAGCTTGAGATCTTTAAAACGCATACAATATATACGTAACAATAAGGCAGTGGTGGGATTCCAAATTTTTTCCTACTGGTTCTATGAAAGTGCGAGTGAGGTGAGCTCTTTTTTAGCTCAGCTGAGGTGCGACAATCTGCTCTGCTGCGCAAATCAGCTGTCCTAAAAAAAACAAGGGAATATAGGACAGGAAAGGGCAGGGGCGAGTGGGGGCAGCCAGCCAGAGGTGGTACTGTATTTGCCGGTTCCCCAAATTACTCAAAATTTACGCTACTGGTACGCCAGAACCAGTCCGAACCGGCTGAATACCACCCCTACAATAAGGTTAAGAAAGTTCATTACAAGTTCATTAAAAAGAAAAGTAGAGCACATGGTGCTCAACTTACATGCGGCCTCTAAGCAATTATTTGTATTTTGTTTTCAAAGAAAAGGGAAACTGAAGGCCCTCAAAGGATTTCCAGGCCAATTAAAGACAGACTATACCAACAGACACAGATAAAACCACAGATACTATTCAAGCAATCCAGCAGTTGATGTATATGAGGGTAGATCTCTCCCCTGTTCCTGGTGAAGGCAGGAGTACAGTTTTCCAAGTGACTGTTGGTTCTTTACACAGAGCAACAGGAGCAATAATTCACATGCTCTAAATCATTTATGAGCACTGCACCAAAACTACATGAGCTGCCCACGTACATCTGTATTTGTACACTATCTGCTGAGGAAATTCTAAAAGGTTCCTGCTTTTCATGGTCCAAATTTGTTGCTAAATCAGAGTGATGGGTTCATGAGCTGTTTGTCCTTAATACTTATTTTCTACTTTTAATAAAGCCTTAATGGTGCAGATTGATTTTACTGTTGTTTGAAGTTTTCTAATACTTCAGCTTTAACAAAAAGTCAATTATACTGTGCAATATGATCTTGGACAGAGGGTGCCAACCATAAAATTATAATAAATCATAAATTGACACCACAATGACATTGTGCACTTGGCATCATTTGTACAATGATTAATGTATATGGGGGTCAAATCTACTACTTCCCCTGCTTCTCCGTATGATTGTCCATTATTATTTATTTTTTGCATGTGAAATGCAATCTTTATATGCAGTACTTCAAAAACTTGCCTCTGTCATTCTAAGCCTGCACAGTTGTTGCAGCTTCACTTTCAACACTGTTTTTCCCCTACACAGATATGTATTTTTGGAGTACTTTGTAGACTCATCACAAGATGGCAGTGGTGCCACACTGGAAATCTAAGCAATCCTCTCCCATGTTCAGCCCAAACTGTTCAGCTAATAAAAATTGTGCAATCTGCTCATTTGGGGGTTTTTTTCTTCTCTTTCTTCCCCAGTTTCAGCATACTCTCCTTTTGCCTTCCCCGAAGCCCTGGAGCTTTCCAGAAAGTTCTGCAATCCTTTCATCTACTTGGATATTTTTTACCTTTTTTTTTCAATTTGACCAATTAATTTTTACAATGTGAATCTGACAGCCTCTTAGAAAATGACAGCTTGTTTTAAAATAAAAGAAGTGCAAGTCTTTGGGGTCAAAAATGAATTCCCTTTATTATATAGTGTCACTATCAGCTGCCTTAAAAAGACACCTGCAAAAAGAAGATAGTGTTTGTCTATGGAGATTCTCAGTCATCCAGGTCGTGGCTGTCCCAAAGGTGCTTTTTTGAAGAGGCAACTGGACTTTCTGGTTTTTCTTTGAAGACGTTTCGCTTTTCATCCAAGAAGCAAAACGTCGTCAAAGAAAAACCATAAAGTCCAGTTGCCTTTTCAAAAAAGCATCTTTGGGACAACATAGTGTTTGGTTCTGAAATTATTGTAGCACTGACTATTTTAAACTTCAGTGTTCACCTGATAAAGAGGTGACTTAAAGTAACTGGAAAAATAGCTACTTTATCTGTTAATCTTTTAAGGAATTCACTATATTGCCATCATGACTGAAGGTTGTCTGAAATTGTCTGAAAGTTGAATAATTGCAACTGGACTAATCGGACGAACCTTCAGACAACCTTCAGTCAACCCTCAGACATCTCTGCCTGGATGATTGAAAATCTTCACCAACATATTGCAATCATCATGATTTTTTCCCTGGATTATTTAATAATAATAAATACTAAAACCAGGAAGAGATGTTGGGAGAATTACCACCATTATATTATTTGTAATTTTGCTTTGATTGTCTACATATAGAAACATTTTCAAAGTTTCTGAGCAGAAATTTCTAGTCAGCTGAAAAATGTTCCAACTGTTTTTTGCAATCAGTTTCCAACTGCTAAATTCCTTTATATGGTAACCAATCTAAATTTTTGCCCTTGGTTATCTGACAAAAAAAAAAAGACATAAAAGAAGTTATGAACCAGAAGCAACGGTCAATTCCAAACATTTCTTGCAAATGGAAAGGGAAAGTTTGGAGCTAAAACTGAAACCGATTTCTAAGAAGCAGACATGTTGACATTATGGAATATACAATTACTATATATTTTTGGCAGCATGAATTCTTTACTTCATAATCCAAGTAAAGGTTAAATCTCATGGGTGTCCTTGCTATCTAATTTGTTGGCAATGATCCATCTGTGTTACCCTTTGCATTTGCAGTGTTCCACTGGAGAAAAGCAAGGATGAAATTTCTTCTTTTATTTCAATAGCCTGGCCAGTCAGATTAAAAAAATCATCAAGACAAAATCATCATTTCTCCAGCAGGGAAAATGGGTTAGTTGCTTCTATATACATGAAACTGAGCATTCACATGCTTGTATGTACGTCTCTCACACATGCACATCAATATAATTATTTTGATTTCTTAGATTGCACCTGACTGGATGTCAAATGTAGGGATTTCTCATGTTCAGAAGAACATGGCACTTCCAATGTCGGCTGTGTAGATTGAAGATGGAATGTACATCAAACCTACCCACCATTAATAGAGGCTGGCCATGAGGCATAGCCTGCAATCTCAGAACCATCAAAGGGTCCTTTAAGATCTTTCTTTAGTTTTATTGGAAACTTGTTTCATTTGCAAATGTGCTCACCTTAAACTTAGACTTAAGATTTAGAATAACTTTATTATCACTAAACTAGGTTGGGAGACTAAAGGCAGTGGCAGAGAATTATCCGTCTCCTGTGTCTTCTAGAAAATGGACAATTCCACTCACTATGGTAAACATTTTGACGATAGGTAAGCTCCTCCCCCATGCATCAGCTCCTGAGAGCACAAAAGACATGCTATCCACATGCCAAACATGTCCATTTGGCACAAAAGGATGGCCTATTGGGAGTCTGGAAATGGCTCTGGGGGGCGGGAAACACTTGAACCTGGAAATTCCTGTTTGTAGCTTCCTCACAAGATTGACCTCTCTAGGCTGGTATTTTCCCACTTGATTAACAGTAACTTTAAACTGGTGTAAAACTGAAGTAAAGGAAGGAAAATACAATCCTGATCACTACTTAGAGATGCTGTGGCAGGAAAACAGGCTCAAGACCTGAAGAAAGAAAATTGTTGGGCTTTATATACCAAAGATCGCTCTCATTATGGGGATGGATGGTTTATTTCTGGTTCATGACAGCTTCATAGCTACTCAGATATAAATGAATTCAGTCATGGCTTTGGCAAATATTAATGTAACAACTGCATGACAATGTATTTTTAACAGTATCAGATGGTTCCTAAATGGTATATTTCTATAGGCATTGTCCTTACAAAACAAAATTCACATTTTTTAACATGGTTCCCCAAACAAATATTATATGTTACTGTAAACATTTTGTGCACATTCTGGATCCAAGAATTGCACTGTAAAACCTGAAGGGTAATTGCATTCTAAGCTGTATATAAGCTCAGAATGTTTGAATCAGGTCAGTGGATTTACAAATGGGGACCAAAGGCCACAATTCTTCATGCACTTACCTGGGATTAAATCTCGGTGACAAGGTGAAGATAAGGACAGATGTAAAACATAGATATAAACATCCCTTCATAAAGTTTTAATGACATGCCCCTAATACTTCTCATTCAAGAGGTAAGTTAAAGTGTTCCTGTAAATTTAATTAAAGGGATATTAAATTAAAAGGCCAGTTTGTGTAGTAATTCTTGGTTTTGGACTAAAAATCCAGGTTCAAGTCCATCCTCAACCATGGAAAGAGCTGATCATTCTCCTTCAGCTCAACCTTATATGGAAGTTTATATAGAAATATGAAATATGTGAAGTGACATCTGTTCCTTAAATCAAAAATCTGTTGGTGAACTTGGAAATATTTGACCTCTTGAGCAGGTAGAATATATCTATGGGACATCTTACAGTTGTTTTAAAATGGTGTGCGTCATTCTAGTGGCCCAATCTACAAAATGTCTGCTGCTCCATATAGATCAGGGCTTCAAACTCCCAGCCCGTGGGCCAGAGGCATCACGTGCTGGCCATGCCCATGCCCACGCCTGGTAAGTCCCGATATATAAAGAGACACTGCCATGATGATATGAGTTTGACCCCCCGATCTAGATCAACATTATCCATAGAAGCTAGCAAAAGCTTTCTAGGATTTTTCTAGACAGGGATAGAACGGTCAAGAATTTGGTCTGGACCTCCTATCAATGAGCCTCAATTTCTCTGTATAACAGTCCCATTGCAATTGTTATTATAAAACTTTATATCGTGTCAGATTTACTCATCTCTAGATTTGCCCATTTTGTCTGTTTTAATCCAGCTTCCCAAAAGAATTACTTCATTCACTGTTTGTTTTTTTTAATATCACTGTCACTAAAAATGTAGATTTGTAAGGAATTACATATATATATTAATGAGGAATCCTATATGTCACTGTTGAACCGTTAGAACTATATAGCATTCTGTCTTCTGTATAGCAGGTAGAAATAACAAGATGAGGATGTGTTGTGGATGATGAGAGCACCAAAGTGTGGAAGATTTGGTTGGCTGTCTTGTGTCATTTTCTGCTGGGGATTTTCTGGAGAAGATAAACTACCAGGTGATATACAAATTGTCATTTTTTTAAAAAAAAAATCACTTTATTTTCATTTCAATTTGGCAATTTTCTGCAGATTTTTATGGTTAAAAAAATCAGTTGAAACTGTCATTGTCCCTTATATTTCCATTTTCTATCCTACAGAGCATCATCTATCTAAATGAGAATCAGTGTCTTGTAGTGGTTCAAGTGCTGGACTAGAAATGGAGAGACTCGGGTGGTAGTCCTCCTTTGAGACAGAAACCAGATGGCTGATTTTGGGCCAAAGGCTCTCTCTCTCTCAGACCTCACCTGGGAAGTTAAAATAGATTTATCTATTAACTAGATAAATGTTGACAGCTCGGCACTTCGAAACCCCAGCTGATGGAATGAGCTCCCATCAATTCGTCCCAGCTCTTGCCAATCTAGCAGTTTGAAAGCATGCAAAGGCAAGTAGATAAATAGGTACCACTTCAATAGGAAGATAACAGGGACATGAGAGGAGCCCCCTCAGGCATCTCCTGAGCAATGCTGATTATCAACCCGTAAGCCCGTTGGTAGATGCTTCCAACTTGAAAGTTAATAGTAGTAGTCTACTAACTAGGACTGCACTGGCATTATAGATGTACATGAGTCATTTAAAATTATACATTTCCTTGCCTTTTTTCCTTGGCGTATAATGTTTCATGTCTCTATAATCTGTATAATCTGCTTTTTTGTGTAGTTTTATGTTGGTTTAAACAGCACAAGAAAAACTACTGGCCAGATTTCTTATTTTATTGGTATCTATGTTTCTGTACCGTCCATCAGGATTGAAATTCCATATTTTTCTCCCCAAAAATTCTGTGGTAACATTCCTTCTAGAATAACAAGGATTATGTAATTATGGAGAATGCTTTCAACTACTTCATCGATGCCACATAAGTTTCATGAGTTGTACTGATTGGTTCCAAACCACTATAATATATATAGATGCAGTCAAAAGTTAACTCAAAATCATGAAGGATAAGTTACTGTATTATTGTCATATTGAAGTTTTGAGGTGTGATGAAGCCACCAGAATGACTTACATGGAACTGTTCAACCTTCTCAACCCATGTGCTTAGATATTCGTCTTGAACTGTGGTATGGGGTTGTGGTAGACAAAAAATCAGTTGGATCTAATAAAGTGACCAGTTGGATATTTTCAAAATAGATAGCAAAAAAATGGACAAACATTTGCAAGGAATGCTTAAATTTGGACCCTTGCATTTAATAGAAAGTTATACCTGATGATATAACTGACATCCTCTGTTCTATACTTCTGTGAGAATCAAGCAGGAAGCCAAGAAAGCAGAGAGGTTCTCTGGTTCTCTCTAAGCTTAGACCAAGAATTCAGTCCAGAATCAACAGATTTAAAGGAACATGAAAGACATACTAGTTTTTCTGGAGCACAAGGTTAGGAACTACTTTGACTATCTAGAGCAGCACCACAGTTCAATGCAGACTAACCATGAGTTCTATGAAACGTAATATAGAACTATCTTCCCCTATCTGACACTCTGCATATTTCTAATCACAATTTGCATCTTCTCAATTTACATCACCACAGGAGCTGTGGTGGCTCAAATGGTTAGGACACAGTACTGCAGGTCAGCAATTTGGCTGATCGAATCCCACCAGCTCCAAGGTCGAGTCAGCCTTCCATCCTTCTGAGGTCGGTAAAATGAGAACCCAGATTGTTGGGGGCAAGAGGCTGA
>JANHJO010009704.1:157174-167392 GCA_032468235.1 Pseudoxyrhopus heterurus
CACTATACATTGTGGTTGAGAATTCTTAGTATTGTATATAACAGTTGCTTGAGTCTCTACCCAGACATAGCCCCCTTGCTTGGCAAGCATTCGATACTGTCCGGTGGTGACTTGCCCTTTGGCAAACACTGGAAGAGAAAAGAGACCCAAGTTATTTATATACTGAAGACTGGGTTGCCCAGTAAGTTGCCAGACACTCACTCAACTCTAATTGGCCTTGCCATTTTTTTAAAGCAATTATTTTCAATGAAAATAATGGGTGGCCAGAACACTGCAAATAAAGTTCTGGCCTCTTAAAAAATCTTTATCCCCAAGAATGCTTTTAACATTAGTATTTGCTATATTAAGATGGGGATTGGGGTTGATTGGGTTTTATATTGGGGTTTTATTTTTTTTGCAAGCTTGACTATTTTTGAGAATAATTACATGGCTTGTTTCTGGTGTGGTCTTTTCCTAGGTATGCATATTTATGTATCAGAGTAATATGCTGAGGGACCATTTCTGTGATAATTACCAGGTTGCGTTTAATGAAGTTGGTATCCATGGCCACAAACAGGTAATTTGATATTTGTGATTCAGACATTTCCTCTACCTCTTCAGTTACTAGGCAAGTTACATCCATCTAGCAACAGAATGTCTTTTACTGCAGGGCTGTTTTACAATAAGTCACTTGTAAATTTGTCATTTCTTTATGTCAGCAAGTCTGTGCCCAAGATTAGCTCTCCAACATTCGAAATATACTCATCAGCTCAAAAGGTTCCGAACTTTTGAATTGCTTAGAATTGCACAACAGCATACACAGCTTCTGACAAAATGCTGGCATAATGTGTATAAGATTTATGATAAATAGCACAGAATATGTTAATGAAATCTGAATAGCATGCAACTGTTCTGCCTTCATCAACTTACTGTCATGATGTGTTTTGGTCAGATGATCAGAGTCCAGTGCATGATAATATTCATATATAGAACGCCCCAGGAGTTCTTCAGGATCATATCCTATTAGTTCTGTAATCCTTTAAGCAAAAGGAAAGAAAAAGTAAATTTATGGTATCTGTTTCAAATAAAACAAAAAGCTTCGCTAGTAAATATAACATCACCTCGGCTTGGAGCCAAAATGAGCTAGAACAGTGATGCCGAACCTATGGCACGGGTGCCCAAAGTGGCACGCGGAGCCATGTTGCCTGGCACGCCAGCCGTCACCCAGCCCAGCTCCACTGCACATGTGCGCACGACCCCCAGGTTTCTAGCCCAACCCTCCCCCAAAACAGCTGTTTTTCGGCTCTTTTTTGGGCTAGAAATCCCAGGGGTCGTGCGCGCACGCACAAGGGAGGACGTGCGCACATGCACGGGGGGTGCACGTTGCATTGTGGATGGGGGGCACATGGGAGCGCGCACGCGCAAGCGATTTGGCACACGAACCGAAAAAGGTTCGACATCACTGAGCTAGAACAATTATGGTTTAGCGATTTTGCTTGATTGAAAGCAACTTAGAAAAAAAATCAAAATTAAAAAAATATTTACATACTGGTTTTATTTTGCATTTTGGGAATCAATTGATGTATGAATCATGTCATTTAATGTTTTTAAATATGCTTCTTCCCAAGTGCATCGAGAGATGTTAAATTCCAATGGCAATAACACAGAATGAAATGGAAGTAAACATTGCATTAATTAGACAAACGCAGATCACAATGCAAGCTTTACTAATAGCTACAATATGATCTGTGCTCAGAGACAAAATGAATTAGAGATAAAGGTTTGAGGATCATTGCTTATCTCAAAGAAAAAAAAGTTAAGCACAAAAACAAAAAAATATTTCAGCATTGCACCAATTACACTTTTCCTATATTAGAATATCACGTTTTGTCTTATTAGTTCCATTCCCCAATCAGATGCCTCCAGATGTGCTGAATTGTAAGTCCTGTTGTTCCAAGCCAGTATGCCTAATACTGTTGCTTGAGGCTGGAGAAATGGTCCAACACATCTAAAGAAACACCAGACTGGGGAATGCCAAATTTAAAATTATTTCAGCCACTTGATGGCAGTGTTACACAGAACAAGGAAATGAAACACCATAGAACTCAGAGAAAGCAGAAGTGGTTTTTTCTAAAATGAAAAAAAAATCTATTACTATAACCTTAATGTAACTGTTGCTTTAGCTTTAATATATGCTAGCTAATTAAATAAATTGTTTCCAATATTTTGTTTAAAAACTGGAAAAATGTAAAACATGATCTTTTAATTTCTTTTATCATTTAAAAACATTTTGGAAAATGGAAAGCAAAATAGAAATCATTTTAAATCCTCATTGTTCGGAATTGGAAATTATGAAATTTAAGTTATAAAACAGAAGGATGCACACAAATTTGCATCATCATTTAGCTAATTCTCTCCTTCAACTTTAACAAATAAATGCACGGTACAGTAAAATGGTACCGTATGCCATCAGCAAACAGATGAGTCTGGTAATTCAAAGGGAATTATGCATTGGCATGGTTGTCCAGAGGCTTTACCTTTCATCACAATAGGAAAATTTCATGTCAAGGCTATGGCGGCTGAGGAACGTTTTACTATCCAATGGGACTTCAATATTTGATGGATGAGGTATAGGCTCACAAATTAATACCAAACACGTCATGGGAGGCTTTTTATAGCCGCACACAGTCTGATTGTTGCAATTCTCATAAACACGAATATGACCTGTACAATGAAGTACCTGAGTGTTTGAAAAGAAAGAAAATATTTTGTTTATCCGCAACCTGATATATAAACACAAAAGCAATCTCAAGACCCATTTATTTATATTATAAAGTCATTTCTTTAACTGGCAGCTGAATTAGGGGTTAGTTTGGACAAAAGAAGCTTGTTCCTCACTACAACCAATAGAACAGTCCTGTTTTCCATTGTTTCTGGACCTACATTTGCATCATTAGTCTGCAGCAGTAAAGGATGATTGTTTCATCTTCAAATATTAAATAAGTGAAATTAACCACATTAACCAGCAGTAGCAAGTAGGTTTCACTGAAAACTATTTTAATTATTTAAAACAAATGCCGAAATAAAGTTCAGAGCTATATAGTTTTGGTCTGGTTGCCTATATATTGCGCAAAGAACTCAAATCAATAGAAAAAGATCCATATTGCTCTGGTTTTCTCCCTTGAAATGGTCTCTGAGTAGATATATGTTTGAACAATTATCTTTGGAAGGAAGACATTTTTTTGCAGCGGGGGAGAGGTTGTGGTTTGTAATATACATACAGCATACCAATGTCTATGAACTATTTCATCCCAGGTTAATTAATTTGTTAATGAGATTTATCAGCACCTGAAACCTAACAGATTCTAGTTGGTTAATCAATATTATAATTAATTAAGCCTTACAAAATCTATTTCCACAACTTAAAGTTAATGAGCTAATATTTGTTTGGTATGGTGCCAATAGTTATAATTAATTATCTCAAAGGCCTTTGGGAAGAGCCAAATTTTCATCTGCTTCTTGGAAGGCCATGAGGGTGGGGGCAAACTAAAGGGGAGCTCTTACAGACAACAACACCCCCCCTCCTGCCATACATCCTTAGTAGCTAAGGATCCTTAGCTTCCTCTCTTTCCATGTAGAATGTGCAGAAACTATTGAGGAACACTGGTGTCTAAGACGTCCAGGCCCTGTGCCATATAGTGTTTTATATGAAGTGACAAGCAGCTTGAATTGCACTCGGAAACCTAGTTAATAACTGATGCAGCTCCTGCAGCTGGAGTGTACCATGTAACAAGAGTTCAGGAAGAGCCCCAGATTGTGGCCCTGCTCTTTTGTGAGAAAACAGGACTACATCAAGAACCAAAAAATAGCCTATTCAATCCTGCCTAGGTTGGGTTGCATCTGTCTTTTCTCCATCCAGATCTAGATTGTCATAGGTCTAGATAATTCATATTCTCCAGAGTCCTCTACAACTGTAACCTCATCGTTTCAATCCCTGAGAAAGAACAAGGTGAACGATAAGGCTGTTGTTATCCAATCTCGCTGGATCCAGGTCTCTTCAATGGAGGACCGACCAGTGTCTCTTCTGTTACTTCCCCATCCCTTAACAAAGTGCTATCCGCAGCCAGAATCCAAATCCCAGGCTGCAAAGGACTTTACTTCCTCAGAATCACAATCTCCCAGGTACCGCACAAGACATCACCTCTATCATCTCAGTGGATTCTGTCCATCCAGTTTGTGATTCAGAGTGAATGTGAGAGATTTTATCCACGAAATGCTTGGCCAGATGGTCACAACTTACATAAACTGGATCTTCCTTTCCATTCTTTCCCAAGGGGTCCAGGACACTCTGAACAGTGTAGTTGGCCAACATTCCGCAGACGCAATAAGGGAGGGAAAGTAATTATGCTTCACTGCCCTTATCGCCACAGAGTAGGCTCGAATCTGGGCTCCTACTCGTGTCCGGTCACATTCGCTTCTTGTTTTTCACCAGCATCATTCTAGACGGTTCTTCACTTCCTTCATTTCCTGGAGCTCCTCAATGAATCAAGGAGCTGTGAGGGGTTGATTTGGGGGAGGAGGAGGGAAAGGTGGGGGGGGGGGAAGAGGCTGCTCAGGGGTAAATGCTGCCGAGGAGTCCCCTGGCCGCCACCGTATTCCAGAGGTCAACAAAGCGCTCAACAGAGTCGCCCTCCAGATCGCTGGGAAACTCCCCAAGCATCATCAGGAAACCTTTAATGTAAAACACATAGATTTTTCTCACAGATTTGACACTGTGACTCTCTCTCCATCCTTCAAATTATTTTAATATGCTTAAAATATTAGATTTCAGTTCTTGAACAATACAACAAAACAAACCAGTCCCAAAACTTTTATGTACTATTGTGTTTTTTAAAAAATATTTCACGCAATGCTGCTTTTCAGTGAAACGTCTCATCACTTAAAGATATCAAAGAAAAAGCTACTCTATTTAATCTTTATACATAACATCAACTATTCTATTTTACTCAGGCTGGGTGAGCAATGGATTGGAAATCTTACTTCAGACTACATAAGTAAAAATGATATAATAATGTTTAACAACTGCAGAAAGTATAATTTCTGCAGTATAATCGGCTGATCATTGCAGCCATGTCATTCTGGGTTTTTTTCTGTAGACTGGATTTATGGTAGCTCTATGGGTTATCATCCCCCATATTTCTGTGGCCCAACATGAACATTGAGAAAAGGTTTGTTCCAAGTACCACTGTTCTCTGTGGAAGAACATTTGTAGCAACAGGGAAGAGTTTGCCCCATTTAGTGCCAACATTGAACAAAATTCTAGACTATAAGAAATTTTGCTCTTAACTTACAGTACATTAAAATGCCATTTAAATTGCAGAACAGATGAATGCAGCCTAGAATGTGACTTAAAAAAGAAGCTTAAAAATATGGAGCATCCAAACAATGTGAGATGCCAAGGGAGCATCTTATTATACATATGTTCTTCAAATGCTCTTGAAGCATTTATTTATACACTTCTTTCAGAGCATAAGGAAAATTACCTTCCATGTGGCTGATTTTATATTCACAGTTCTTCCTCTGCTGGTCAGTGTACATTTCATTCTGAGGAAAAAACTCCGTTCTGAATTTTGATCCTTTCCCTTTTTAACAGATCCTAATACAAAAGAGCACAATGGGAATGAAAGAAAACAGATGACAACAACTGAAATACAGAAACAGATTAACACAATACAAAAAACTATTGTGTAATTTGCATTCAGTTTCACCTATGAATCTTTTTTAAAACAGTGATTGTAAAGATATCCTCAACATACAACCATCTGCAGTCACAGTAGCACTTCCCATGGCCCATAAAGCACTTCCAGCTATCACAAAATGTTGCAATATTCTATTCGGGGTGCTTGGCAACCTGTTTGCATTTATAACCAATTGCAAAGTGCCCTGAAATCATTTGAGTACCAATTGCCATCTTCTCTGCTGGCTTCCCCAGAAAATCAATGGAGAAGCCCTGAGGGAAGGTTGCAAGCAAAAGGGATGTTGATTTTAAGTCCATTCTACCAGAATGCCAAAGGATTTCCCCTCCCTTTCCCTTCTTGCAAAGAGCAGAAATCCTCTGATGCATGGGAGAAACTGACAAAAACACTAATGAATGCCAATATTTCCACCCCTTTTGAGGGGAAAAGTGCCAGAACCCCAGCATTGTGAACCTTTCACAACAATGGTGCTCACCAACACTTTCACTGGATATGAGGTCCCCCCCATCCCACCATGCCCAGGTGATTGAGGACCTCTCCGAACGCACTATTTAACAACCACAACTGTGGTCAGGATTGCAGTTGTTGAACGAAATAGTTCCATAGTGACTTGTTTAATGACTGATTCATTCAACAATCACAGGCCTAATTATATTCTTAAATGGAGGAGTACCTATATTTGCATAGATTTACTAATTACTTTCTTGCTTTTCCCATGAATCTTGTCCCTACTGCACTTGGTTTAGAGTGGATGAGGTGTGAGATGAGATTAGTGTTGAGAGGAAATCAGCAATTTAGCAATGAGACTATTGCTTCCAACTGCATGGCTGTATTAGGTAGTAACTTACTGTTTTGATTTGAAATGCTTTTTATGAGACAACTGTAGAACATGTACATTGTTATATGTATTGCATACATAAACAATCGGGATGGGAAACAGGATTTGGGGCTAAAAGCCTACCCTATATCACATGAAGAAAATCTTTAGAGAAGGGCATATACAGGTAGTATATAGGTAGTATACAGGTAGTCCTCAACTTACAACCACACTTGAGCTCAAAATTTCTGTTGCTAAGTTATTAAGTGAATCACTGCAATTGTTAAGTTAGTAACATGGTTGTTAAATGAATTTGGTTTCCCCATTGACTTTGTTTGTCAGAAAGTTGCAAAAAGTGATCATATGACCCCAGGATCCTGCCATCGTCATAAATGAGTCAGTTGCCAAGCACCTGAATTTTGATCATATGACTATGGAGTTGCTGCAACAGTTGTAAGGGTGATAAAATAGTCATAAGTCACTTTTTTCAGTGCTGTTGTAACTTCGAATGGTTGCTTAATGAACTGCTCTTAAGTCGAGGACTACCTGTATATGAACCGGATGAAAATTTCTACTTAATCCAAACTATTCAAGACAAATTTCAGATATCAACAAGAAAATGCCAAGTGTTTTATATTTTAATTTTTAAATCCCAACTTTTTAAATTTTTAAATACCAATTCAAATTCAATTTACAATTTACAAATAGACGTTACAATTTTTACAAATTTAAAATTTCATAGATTGTATTTGGTAGAGGACTTGTTATAATTAATTAACATAAATTACGGGATTGCTTAACACCATTAATCAGGCAACTATTTAAGGAGAAGCCATCTGGCCTCAAAGCAAAACTCTGAATGTTTCTCTCTCATTTGAGTTCTTGGTGTTCTCTGAGCTTGTTTTTTTTTTTCTTTCAGAAGTTTCATTACAAGGATAAAAATACTCATCATGCCTAAGAAGGTGACATTTGTGAACTTTTTTCTTGTACAAGCATTGATTTTCATCAAAAAATGCCTAATATCAGATAAACAAGATCAAGAAATAACAATACCCCAGTAGGGCAACCATATATAAACAGCCAGCAAATTTCATTCCCTGATATACTGATGTTACCCAATCTGATAATGAAATGTCTGCAAGAAAACAAGCTCAGAGAACACCGATTACCCAACAATTCAACTTCAACCTAGATATATTTTCCACTATCTTTTCTTTCTTACCATTTCGATGGATGAGCATTTCTCTCAACTCTTCATGATCACATGGATGAGTGAAATCAAAGACGCTGTGTCCTGTCAACTCAAACTGCCAAAGGGGGAAAAAAAGCTCCGTTTAACACTGTATATTTATAGCAGGAAAAAACACTGGTTATAATCCTAGTTCACTACCCCGTTCATAGTCACTAGGAATTCACTATGCCAATGATGCAGCCACACTGTCCCTAATTCAAGTTGACTTCAGAAGAAATCTACCGTCCTAGCAGATTACTATATAAGAAAGGCTCACAATAAATTATTCTAAATCCAAAGGGATTGGATGCTTGAAGGGATTGAAACACCACAAACACTAATGAAAGACAAACAATTTCATAGACCAAGTTTCAGCCTTCAAATATTATGGCATAGTGCTCCAACCTTCATGAATCTGGAAAAAACGAATTAAATCTATATCTAATATGATTATTAACCTATTGGATTTCTTTTATACCAAAGAAGACAAGGATATGCTTGTAGCCACAAAACTATTTAATTGAGGGGAGAGGAGAGGGATGTAAATTTGCATTTGCAGCTTGGTACTTATAAAGTGAGCATTTTAGTTTCTTATTCATAAATTAACTTATAATCCATTTAATTAGTTTTAGTAGTTAATATTGATATTCCTTAGTATTTTGTTATCTG
Organism: Pseudoxyrhopus heterurus; assembly: GCA_032468235.1. Lineage (NCBI taxonomy): Eukaryota > Metazoa > Chordata > Lepidosauria > Squamata > Pseudoxyrhopus > Pseudoxyrhopus heterurus. The sequence goes on from JANHJO010009704.1 coordinate 165,627, forward strand.
CATTTATAGCATTACAATGAATTATTTTATTGATTTTTACTGATTTCCATACTTTTATTTTTTAATTTGAAAGTTATAACCTCTTGTAATAGTCACAGAAAATGCCGATTGACTGCAATAAGTTTAACAACAATAATTTTTAACATCCGTATCTTTGCAGTTTAGTGGCCTAGTGAACTATGACCATGGTGAACCAATATCAAGTCCACTATCAGCCACAGAAGCTAACTAGGCAATGTCAGGCTAGTCATTTTCCCGCAGGGTTGTTATAGTAAGGAAAAAACTGATGGCAGGAGGCTTATGCCTACAGTCTTGAATCCCTAGGGGAAAGGTTAGAGATCTAGTCAACAATGAATAAAAATAAATAATACTCTACACAATCAAAAGAATGGTTCATGTCATACCTGAGTGAGTCCCATGCACTTGTTCACATTTTCAGAAGTATAGATCATGTCACCATCTTCAGAGAGGACCATAACAAACCCATCCAGAGCTTTTAAGTAAAAGCAATTCAACTGTGTCTCCATTTCAGCTTCTGCCTCTAAGTCATCTAGAAAAATCGGTACATATTGAATGCCTGCAACCCAACACTATAAAAAACAATGTATCAACTGCTATAAAACCAAAACCAGATGAAAACCTAAAACCTATATACTTTGTGGATCAAGCATACAAATTAACTGAGGCCATATGGATGTCGCCCTGGAAATCTTTTTAATGCAGTTTTATAATACTCTAACCTGAAGAATCAATGGGCAGAACTGATACCACAAAAACTTTCAGGGCTGTTAATGAAGTTCTGTCTGGAATAAATAACTACTCTATAATCGTGAATATATAGTTGCTCAGTGACTGTTCAAGCATATGTTCTCTCTAAAAAATGAAAAGTATTATAGGTGCATGAAGCCTTGAAGACCTGGTTTTCTTCCAGCCCTTGGGGTGAGATGGGCAGGTTGGTTGGTTTGTCATTTTTGTTTTTGGTCTGCATATTTTGCTGGGATTACTTCTGATTTGTATTGGTTTTTATGTTATTGTCTATGAACTTCCCAGAATCAATTGGGATTGGGCAGCATCTAAATGGAATTAAATAATGTTGGAAAACTGAGTTTCAGAAAGACATAAACGTATTTAATTAGATTCAAAGCAAACTATTTTACTGTCCACTAGATATTACATGTCTAGTAGTGAACATGTACTTGATACCAACTTTTAAAAAGTTTGGCTTATTGGGTATGAGTAGTATTTTCATAATAACAAGAAAAAACAGAAGAGGCTAAGTCACCCAAAACTGTAAAACAGGATTTATAATATTACATTTGCATCTCCTGCTTTTCCTTCAGGGATCTGTATGTGGAACTCTCAGAGAGCCTTCCATTTGACCAAATTTAGTCCAGCAAATTTTAGACATCATGTGCCTTCAAACCATATCTTGTGTCTTTTTTGTCTTAGGAAATTTAGAAAGGTTTTGCTGCTTTTGTTCCGGACAGCACAAAATTAACTGTTGCTAGTCTCTTGGGCTTTGCTGTCTAAAGTAGCATCATGATTTTCAAGAAACACGCACTAACATTTCTCTAACTTTGGATAAATTTAAGTAATTCCTGTTGTACTTATAGCCTAACAGAAAACCCCCTGTTTTTAGATAGCAAAATTCAATCTTCATTATAACCCAGGTTTTTCCTAAGTACACTGTTGGAAAGGTGGACAGAATACTTTTTCTGCCAAAATATATTGCGAGTACACAGTAGTTTGCTCCTGTACCAAAGTTT
>JANHJO010009704.1:169318-179707 GCA_032468235.1 Pseudoxyrhopus heterurus
CCCAGGTTTCCTGGGTAAAATTAGGACCTCGGCTTATACTCGGGTCGGCTTATACTCGAGTATATACGGTAGTAGGATTCATAGTGTCATTTTCTTCCAGAAAGTGGCAAGAGTTAACCTATAAAAGCCTTAAGTAATATAAAGGCTCTGGGCTGTAGTTTTAATCTAGGAAATTAGAGCATGATCAAGTTCAAAGCATCCATAAATCATGCACCAACATTTTTTGCAAAAGTATAATAATCTAGCAATTCCCTGGAATTATAAATCATTACAATAAGCACCTCTGTCCTGCCTGAATTTAATTTTAAGATATCCTTTATTCAATTACCATTTGCAGACAAGAAAGTATATACATTGAATATTCATATGTAGTCTCTTAACAAGTAATTGAATGCAAAAGTGAAGCTTACACAAATCTTGAAGAATTGTTTTCTATCAATAGCCTATTATAACACCTCTCTTTTTATATTACATACAGAAAAACAAAATTCAGGCTAGTTGCTTTCCTCCATATAAGTCCAATGTCTTTAAAAGGATCATATTAGTCAATTCTCTTTGATTTCTGAAGAAACTGTCAAACAATTATAAATAGCCTCTTGAATCTAGAACCTGAAAGCAACTGTATCAGGAGAAACAAGCCCAGACATAACCTCAACAAGTTTGAGTGTCGTTTGTAAACATTTTAACTGAAATATTCATCCAATCATCAATGCAAGATCCAATGCAGCAATTAAACAGAAGTATTGGACTTTCAGGTAGCAGCTATAAAGAAGCAATCATATTTTTGTTTTTATTGGTGAACTCCTGCCAGCACCCAATTTCTACCTGCCAGTCTTACCAGGTAGACCAGTCAGGAAACACAACCAGAAATGCTAATTCTACTTTATTGTAAAGCTACATTAATAGAATCTTGAAAATCTGAAAATACAGTTCTCTGCTGCCACCACTTTTACAGCCTGATAATTTATGGAGAATCCCTCCTAAGCCCCTTGATCCACCCACTATGCAGCTGTCGGGTATGCTCTTTCATATCTGACCATTGGCAGCATCTCTTTGCCCAGTCTCCCAAGGTCATTCCCACATACCATTACACTACTAAAGTCCATTTTGAGCTATTTGCAGTTCTTTCTATAAAGAATATTGCCTAGCTTTCTATTGGGTTTGAAACTAAATCAAACAATAAGGGTGTCCAACTCATAAACTAATTAAACAATGTCATCTGAGCCTAGGTGTCTGCCTTCTGGAATTACATCCCCCTTGAGATCTATATAGCTCCCAATCCAGCATAAGGATAAAATCATGCAAATTAACTTGAATAAACTGTTAAGAAGCACCCTGAGGTAAATCAAACTATTTTTAATTGTAGAAAGGTTTTTAAAATCTAAATCAGAATTGAACTGGTTCTAAATAAAAATATGATACTTCCAATTTATCCCCCCCAAACCAGCACCAGGTTCGCACAAAAGCTCTTAAACCTGGTATCATTCAACAGAGCATCTGGTCACTGCCCTTCTGACACAAATAATTATTGCAGCCATCTCCCCAACTTTCCTTCCCGCTTTGTTCTCTCACCCCAGAAAAGACCCAGATCATCAAATCCTGTTCTTCAGTTTTCCAAGCCTAGCTCAGTTCCACCAGAAAGCTCAAGAGACTTGTGGCGCTACCATTTCATTCTCGGTTATCCTACTGTTCCTGCTAGCTATCTTTACACTGAGCATAAGCAGGGATCTCTGCTATCCTGACCTAACCTCTTAGATCTTCTAAAAGCCAACATCCTTCTCTTCAAAGGTCCTGATGGAAAATCATCACAAGGCAATGTTTTCCCCGCTGCTGCTTGAGTAACAAATTAAGGCTGCCACGATGTTCCTTTGACCATGTCAGCTGCATATTTGTCTTTTCTTAGATCCTTCTATGCTTGTCTCAGATTTCGTTTAGTTGCTTTTGTTTTCTTGAAATCTTTCCCCTCCCCCACCTTCTTTATAAATTATTTTTTGGCTTTTCAATTCAACTGGTATTTCTATTGATCCCTTTAATGGTTTTTTTCCTTCTATTCCGTTGCCTCTTTTTAATTTCAATAACACTTTAACAAGCTGAGCATTGTACCATCAGATTAACTCTTACCTCCAGGTCTTTTTCAAGAAGTCTTTCAGAGCACTTCCACATGGGACAGTTTCTGCTCTGTAATCCTTATTATGTGGTCCAGAAAAAAAAATTAAAAAAATGTAGGTGTATGATAAAACCAACTGGAAAGGCCAAAAGAGGACTTATGACACAATTTATTACATTGGCCAGTTTGATGGAGTATAGTATAAACCTATATTTTAGTTGCTAAGACTAAAATTCACTAAGAAGAATAAAAAAAATGTCCAGGATCTGGAGGTTTAAGAATACAACATATTTAAGAAATTATTCTTGATCACCTATATCCATGATATTCTTTTGAAGATTATGTATACTTTATATTATTTTGCAACAATTAACCTAAGTTGTTGACAAGGAAGTTTACTTCATTATGTAAAGAGGGATTTTTTTTAAGTCTTGAAGTCAACCAAGTCTTCAAGAGGCTGAAATAAATACCTTTGCTGCTATTTTGTGTACTGCTAATCCCAAGTCTAAGAAGATGAGAATACAGCAGACCTGGAGACACTTACTGCTAGTCATTTTATAGACTTTAGCTGAACTATAGCAAGGATTTATAGATGAATCATGAATTAAGAGTCTGGTCAAAACCACTATCAGTTGTTCAATAGAATTTGTCATCAAATAATCAATTGTTTACTATATTTATTTTTAAAATAATCACTCATATCCAGGCATTTTTTTTTTTTTTTCAGGAAACTTATCCTGTTGTTAAGTTTAAGAATGAGACACTGACATAAATGTTTTAAATACAATCAGCAGGAAGTTAAAAAAATGATTTTCAGTATTTCTTTTCATATGTAGGGCTAATTACTGGCTAGATATTTTAAAACACCCTTAAATACTTGTTTTATGTGCTGATGCATGTGCTTACAAATGTTATATACTGTATAATTAAATGATATGTAAATATTATAAACCATGTTGAAATCAACTTACACAGCGTAGCATGTATGTTTTTGAATTCAATATTAATCTATATTTGTGCCCTCAATCAACACTGATTAACTGTGAATTCAGAAAGCAAACAAAGTAACATGCAGTTGAAATGAAATGTTAAATGTTAATTTAACTAAAAATATTTTATTCATTTTTTTTTAAAAGTCTTTAATTCATTTTAATAAAAAATTTAAATACTTTCTGTTACTTATTGTAAAATTGATCTTAAATCTCTGGAAGGATTAGTCCTCCACATTTCCGGTATAGCTTCAGATACATTTGACGTGTACCATACACCCTAAAACCATTCTTCCATTGTCAGGTCAAGCTGAAAAACATTACAAACAATGCTATAGGAAAGTGAAAGAGTACTTAGAATTGCTACCACTAAAAGATGTGTGTGTGTGTGTGTGTGTGTATTTACATCACAATAAACCATAAGTAATACCAACTTAGTATTTTGTGTGAATTCACCCACAGGTTTAAAAGTCTGTAGAGATTCTCAGTCATCCAAGTCATGGTTGTCCCTAAGGTTATCCCTGCTTTTTCTGGAGGCAACTGGACTGTTTTTTCTTTTGAAGGCATTTCGCTTCTCATCCAAGAAGCTTCTTCAGCTCTGACAGCTGTCTGCAAGGAATATAAATCCTTCCATTCCCCACTATCCTGTCAGAGCTGAAGAAGTTTCTTGGATGAGAAGCTAAACATCTTCAAAAGAAAAACAAGAAAGTCCAGTTGCCTCCAGAAAAAGCACTTTTGGGACACTCACAGGTTTATAAACTATGATTTATGGCCTTAGTTGTATGAACCAATTTTACTGAACCAGGATAGAACATTTTCAATTTTACTGAGAAGTGTGAAATGTGCATGCATGAGCAGGATTAACTCTTCTCGGGAAACAGTATTTCAGGGTTGTTCTGGTTATGAACTTATCTTTAAATTTCTGATCCAGTTCTATCAACTGCCTGAAAAGGTCTAATAACAGAAGTCTTGTAGTTTTGTTCCAAGAATACTTCCTCTTTCCTTGCTAGCTTCCCTTTTATTATATTGCAATCACTGCTAATTAGATGAATTACATTAAAGACACAGGAGCTTTTAGGTCCTGCCTAAAAACAGGTTGTTTTACAAGCAATTAAGTCCTCTTTCCCTTAAGAAAATGATCAAGTCCAAAGGAAATACATAGAAAGAAAAAATACAAATGGAAGTTGCAAACTATCTAAGTTTTTTTTATTGAATAGGCTATTAAATGTCCTCTGTGTTTCTGGTAAGCAACTGTAGGAATGCCAATTCTTCTTGACTTCTCAATGACTTTTGTTTCTATAATATAATCCTTGGTATTTTGATGGAATAGAAAGTAGGCAAAGACACAGTAATTTCTTCTTCCTTTCAGAATTCATTTCAGAAATAAGCATTGAGGAGTTTCTGTACCACTGAAGGCACTGATACTCTATCTAGATCAGGGGTATCGAATTCAAGGCCTGGGGGCTAGATATGGCCTGCGGGGTGCTTAGATCTGGCCCGTGGGGCCACCCTGAAAACAATAAAGGACTGGCCCGCGGTGCCTCTGCCAATGAAAATGGAGCTCCGTTTTTGCTGGCAGAGGATTGCAGGAGGCCGTCACAGCCGAAAACGGAGCTTGGGAGCCGGTTTTCACTGGCAGAATGTTCAACACAAGTGACGTCGACCTAGCCACAGCTACCCTGGCCACGTTTTCGCTGGTGCCCCCGACACAAGTGATGTCGAGCTGGCCACACCTACCCTGGCCTCCCAAGGTCAAATACAACTCTGATGCAGCCCTCAATGAAATCGAGTTGGACACCCCTGATTTAGATCTTCATAATTTTTAACAGAAAGCTGCCAGTTGAAGAAATCATGAAAGTTGGAGTGAAATAGCACCAATCCATTAACAATAATCATTGGAGTCAGCCAGTGTTGTGCAAGAATTTTATGGATGTCTCGATGAAGACTGAACAAGAGCGAAAATTACATTTTAACAAAAAAGTATTATACAGTTTTTAAGCACTACATTTGGGTCTATCATATTCTAAATGCTCAAGGACTGAAAGAAACATATCTCCTTGAATCAGCCAGCCTTCGCCCCTCTACTAAGAAAGATTCTGTGGAAAAAAGGCAGATAACATTCTATATGGCAGTAACTTGTCTACAGAGTGTCTTTTTTACTGAACTTCTACTGCCACTACTATGATTTTCACATCAGTTTAAAACCAATTGTCTTAACTTGAAAATTAAGCAGCAAAAAGTCCAATTACCACTTGAATAGGGGACCACTAAGAATTCCAAGGTTATAGCTTAGACTGGGAAATGAAAATAAACACTACTTTATGATAGATCACTTCCATAAGGTTGCTCAGAAAACTCAGAGACAATTACAGACATGTAATTGTAAGAGTCAAATTAAACAGCTCAACTTATTTTTTTATATCTGTATTATATTGCAAAAATTGTTTTTCATGCAGATTACAAACTACCGTGACAGTAGTAGTTGGACTTGGCAAACCATGAGGTGGCGGATAATGATACGCCTCTAGACAAGATGAGTGGCACACAAATCAAATTGGAACGATCAACCAATCAATCCACACACATTTTCATGTAATTGTGGAGGCATCGCTATTGTCACACTCTGTTTAAGTCTGGTATTCTTTCCTAAAATCTATGCAAGAACATCATAGTAACATGAGAATTGAGCCAGTTCTTTTTTAAAGTATTGTTTTCATTTAGGTTGAGGGTTTCATGGAAATAATCTAAGCACTGTATCCAGGCTACAATTACTCATTTTAATATATGCATAACCACAAAAAGATAGAGTAACAGTTTTCATGCAGAATGAGGAAACAGATCTTTCCTGTGAAGATTATTTCTAGCTTAATTTCATTATCATCTTCCCTGCAGTTTCAAAAAACAACTATTTCAATACTGTAATTCAGCACTTGCCTATTCTCTTTATATGTATAACTGCTTCCAGATAACCATCTTCATCCATCTGAAGGTTTGGATTTAAAAGAAATAAATACATAGTATTTATCTTTCTCTCTGAATCCAGAAATTACTACTGATTTTCAGCTGACAAAGGCAAAACAGCTTCAAATTCGGGCTTCTTAAAGTAGGCATGCTGTTTGTATTGCAACATATTCATCCAACTTCTTGCAACTATCGGTAGAGACTTATACTCACTGTAATTTAAGAATATAACAAGAAGTATTTTATTCAAGTTATATATTAGTTTGACTTCCAACTAATTCACCCTTGAATAAAAGTAACAATGTCCTCCTTTATAATATTAAGTGTATCAGTATAGCCTCAAACGGGCTCTTTATCTCCTCTTTCTACTCAAAGTTTGTCCCACCTTGACCAAACAGAACAGAATTAAACTGTTATAGTGATATGGCTTTACACCCCCACAAATTTGCTACCACTTTCATTTTTGATCATGGCCTTCCAAAGTGATTCACATTAAAAGTCCACAACTCCCAACAATATCTAGAGAACCAGTGAGTCTCCAAATGTTGTGATTATTTTTTATTAAATTTACTCTAGCAAGTCTGGGAAGTTTACAAATTGTTTAAAATATGAGAAACCAGGCATGAAAAATGTCAAGAAACAAAACAAAAAATAAAACGATAAAGATGGCCAGATAACAAGCTTGGTAGAAACAAAAGAAAACAATTCTAGGTTAAAAGATGACTTCAATAATCCTTATAAAAGGCATGAGTGAAGAGCTGTTCCTGAAACCATAAACTTATTTAAAATTGATGGTACTACTTAGGACTGTTGAAAGTTACAGTATGACAATTTCTGGAAAGCAATCATCACTGTCTTATATGGTTTTAATGATTATCAAACGCTTTTTAACACTGAGACAATAGTATTTACATCTATGGTAATGTATATTAGTGTCCACTATTTAAAGGTTTCTATTCAATCCTTTCAGGTATTGGTAGATATCAAACTTATGCACAGGGCAAATATCACTGGATTCCTCCTGGTATTGCAGCTCCCAGCTCCCAAAGACACAAACAATCAATCTGCTCCAACAAGTTTATAGATTTTCTAGAATAATTTGGGAATGATGTTTCAGAATGTCGGTGACTAACCCAAAAGAAGCATTTATTATGGTCCATATATAAAGAAAGGACAAATACACTATGCAGCTCTATAACCATACAGTCTATCTGTTATAGTGAGTAACTGGAGAAAGCCAAATGAGTACAGTTGAATGGCATCTTCATGTGAATTATGTCCAAATTAATTCAAATAACCTTAACCTGATTTTATTCAGGTTGAATAATAAGAAACACACAATTTGTTTTGCCAAATGAAAGAAATATATCCATTTACAAAATGTAAAAAGGAAAGTTAGGGATACCAAAATGTAGGCTTTTATGGCACAAGGTAGCCTGTCAAGGGTTGAAAATCATTTGAATTATTTCAAATCCGAAACTTCTTCTTTTAAGCTAAAAATGAACATTTTAGTTGTGTTTTGTAGAACACTTCCCAAATCTTGAAAACAACCTTTTTTTGCACTTGAAACAGTAGTTTCACAGTTGAGATGGGGCGGGGGGTGTAGTTTGTATTTAAACAGTTACTTCCTTTGCAACAATTAAAAATATAAGAACTGCCTAACAATCCCTGTAAAATTACTTAATTCACATAGATTTGCACAAATAATTTTAAAACAAGAAAGCAGAACTGAATGTGATGGCATACTCATCGTTCAGTCATACCAGACATAAAGTTGGGCATTTTGTAATTCATTTCTGGGGACAGATATAAGCTGGAAAAGCTGGGAGGGAATATCCAAAGTTTCTGCAGAAAAAACAATCTAGTTCAAATTTGAAAGTTTCAAAGTTGTATGACGTTTGTTTTATAGATGAATGTTCTTAAAAATATGCAAGAAGCAGGTATTTCATGGCTGATTCTAAGGTAAGAAATAAGAGAAGGGAGAGGCTTAATTTGCAAAATAATGAGAAAAGCATTCTAGTTCTTTCCTTTAGCCCATGTGGCCAGGGCTGCATGATGGATTTCATGCTGTGAAGCAAACAGACAGGAAGTGGCCAGAAGTTAGTTCTACAATGCTGGATACTGCATTGATGACATTGCAGTGGTCATCTCTGATGACCTGATTGTGAAAAGGACTTGGATCTGGTAATTCCTAATCTGGGGGAGGTGGGGAAGCATATTATATCATTACAGATCTTGATAATGACATTTCAATAGAAGAGAATAAAGCAGTGGCCATTTCTGGTCTATTTTCAAGCAGTATTCTTTGATGTGCCAAATATATACTGTAATTTTATTTTTATTTTTTTTAAATGCCTTTATATGCCGCCCAATTCCCTAGGATCTCTGGGCGGCGTACAACATAATTAAAACAATATAAAAATACAAAAGTTAAAAATACATAAAACTCTTTCTCATTCAGTTAGTATCAATGCCAGGCCTGCTGGCACAGCCAAGTCTTCAGTGCCTTATGAAGGGTATCAAGCTGGAGATGGTCCTGATCTCCAGGGGAAGATCGTTCCATAGGGTCAGAGCCATCACAGAGAAGGCCCTCCCCTGCTGGCCCGCCAGTTTACATTGTTTTGCTGACGGGACCCGCAGAAGGCCAATCCTGTGCGATCTAACCGGGCGCTGGGAGGCAAACGGTGGTAGGAGGCGGTCCCGCAGATAACCTGGCCCTGAGCCATGTAGGGCTTTAAAGGTCATGACCGACACCTTGAATTGGGCTCGGAGGCCAATCGGAAGCCAGTGCAGCTCGCGCAAGAGAGGTGTTACATGGGTGTATCAAGGTACATCCACTATTGCTTGCGCGGCTGCATTCTGGACCAACTGCAGCCTCCGAACACTTTTCAAGGGTAGTTGCTTCTCTTCTTGATTAGTTTCCATCCAGTGCTTCTTGTTCTGCCTTCAGGTGCTTTGGAAAATAAGTTGACCTCTTCTACTTTGTGGCAGCCCCTCAAATACTGGAATACTGCTATCACGTCGCCCCTAGTCTTTCCTTTCTCTTTCAGCAATCAAAACATTAGAAACTTTTAGAAACATTAGAAAATTTCAGCCCATTTATTTTTATTTAACAATTGCTCAGAAGTAAACATTTCTAATCATTAGACAATGAGAAACATTTAGAAAATTTCAGCGATCAAAACATGAGAAACTCTTCTGTTTAATAGTCAGCTGAGGAGAAAATGATAAGGGGATTCAGGGTTTCAAACGAACAGAATGGATAGGAAGGCAAGAGAGGGGATACTTTTCAGTCTTTAGGAGAAAATTGGAGCTCGGACCGTTTAGTTTCCCCCAAAGCCTGCACTCTACAGCCAGGCTCACGCGTGTGGACATTTCAAAGCAGCTGCTGAGACTGCTATTTCTAATCTTGGGACAATTTTACACCCAGTACTGTAGCTTACATGCCAGCTGCACATGGTTGCCCAGAGGACAAAGGGGGAGACCTTCATCCACAGCTTGAGAATGTTTCGCACCACCACAGCCTCAATCCAGAGAAAAGAAGTATTTATAATGAGACGGGGATCATCCTCTGCAAGCCAGTGGGGACAAGGATCACCCTTCCTGGGTATTTTGAACATCGGCTTATTACAGTGCGCTCACCTGCTCAGTAAATAAGGAAGAAAAGCTGGATGTGAGGAGCACAATAAAGCCGGAAAAAGAAAAAAAAAGAAATGGAAGGAAACCAATTCTAAGGAAGGAAACGACCCAAGGAAAGGGAAGCCACGATGGAAACGCGTGTTGACGAAAACCAAAACGACCGAAGTAGGCGAAGTCCTGATGTTTGCTGATGAAGAAAAAACGGATGTAAGGATGAAAGGATCTGCCTTTCTGGAGATCTGTCTACTTAATCCTTCTTGTCTCCACCAGGAGTGAATCAGAGGGCAAGTGCATAAACATAGCAAGAAAAGGAGAACTGGAGGCTTTACTTCGCAACGTGGAAGTAAATTCAAATGAAAAGAGGCATCGCAGAGAGGAAATCTGAATGCTGATCCAGCATCTTCTTACGTCTTTTTAAAGGCCCTGAAAATGGATTTTCAAGGGAAGATCATAAGTCTATGTGAAATCTATGTCTATAAAAGAGAAGTGTGGTTGTGGAAGTTTGTGTGTATGTGCTCTACAAGCTCCTACACGGAGGAACCAATCTTGGCGAAACGTGGCACATACACAGTTTAGTGTTGAAAGATCAGCACTGTGTGGGTCTCCAAGTCCTTTCGGGGGGGTCTGTGGCCCCCAAAATTGCTCCCAAAGTGAAGACACACACCCAAACAACTGAAAATGTCCACTGCCCAT
>JANHJO010009704.1:186355-199153 GCA_032468235.1 Pseudoxyrhopus heterurus
TAAATTGCAGGCAGCTGGGAGCTGAATACTTAATTACAAAGTACAGCGTTCTTAATCCTCTGCACCACCAAGGCCCTTTTAATGTCTCAAGGAAGGTTGTATCCAAAAATTACTCTGCTTTGAATTTGCACTGCTCCTGGAGTAGAGAGACGATTTTGACATGCAATGATGTGAAAAAAGTAGGAATCCAAATTTTGATCAGTATTTTTTTGGGGGGGAGGGAAAATGAAAATATTGAAGAGAGCTTGTGGGAATTCCTTTGCCCCTCTTTATCAACTTTACAGCTGTAGGCGGAACTTGCATTTTATGTGGTGTACTGAAATAAGAGATCTCTCTGAGTGTTTATGTGCATTTGTGCATTTTCCTCCAGGAGCTCATAAGCTAGTTATCTGCATCCATACTGCCTGTGTGTAACGTGTGAGGGGTTAGGTCAGGTTGCTTCTCTGCACATTCCTCTGTGTTGTCTCTGTGTATGTTTGTGGGTAGCTGTCAGCCCCACTAGATAGACCAGCCAGGGAATCAACTTCATAGGAAAGCTAAATCTCCTTTTATTGAGAACGATTGTAATAATGGAATCCTGCAAATCTGATTGTCTTGCCTCCTGTTTTACTTGAATGTTAGCTTATTTTTAATAAACTTTAGAATATTTCACTCCCTTTTGCCTTGCACATTTCCATCAAAGTATTAAACACAAGAAATAAGGAAACAAGGTGGTTCAAATGAATAAAGGTTTGAAGGCGAATAGACATGTCCCAGGATAATGTTGCAGGATCCAATCTGGGTCGGCCACCAGGACCAGAGGTTTTTGTCTTCCGAGCTTTCAGACTTGTGCTGGAGCCCATCCTGAGGGAATTTCTCTCTAGCACTCTGAGAAGTTCAAAGAAGTTCCCTGAAGATGGGCTCCAGCACAAGTCCAATAGCTCAGAAAACCAAAACCTCTGGTCCAGGTGATCGACCTAGATTGGAATACAGGTTTATTGCTCGCTAATCTATATATATAAAAGAGAAGTCCATCTGGGAATTAGTTTGTTTGTGCTCTATACAAACTCACAATTCTCCACCAAAGTTCCTGAGTTTTGCCACATAGGTAGTTTTCCTTACGGAGAAAGTCCCTGTTGGGGTCACGAACCCCAAAACACCCCAGAACACCCCCAAAAAAGGTGGCAAAGTGCGCACTCGCACCAAAACTCTACTGAGCATGCTCACATTTTCAACAGCAGCACAGCCTCCATTTTAAAGCCGAGCAGCGTGGCTTCAACTCACCGGTTTCAACCCTGGCTTGAACCTAATAGCGCAATTTCAGTCTTCCCCCCAGCGTACTTTACTCTACTCCCCAGCTCATCTTTGACTCCAAGTATGTGGGTTTGACTCCAGTTGCTAGCATAAAAGCGTATCCAAAAAGCATTCTAATTTGACAGTTATCAAATTGAATATTCCTATTAGTTAATAAAAATCCTCAACAAAATTACACACTATGGCTTATGCACGAATTGGTAAACAAAGTATCCATTCTTAAATCTTGTTCCAAAATAGTTAGCTATGGTTAACAAAGTGTCACTACGGTATTATATCAAGTCCAATAAAAGCATAAACTAAACGGTGATCTAAATATTATGCTCTAGTTAGAATGTCATTGAACTTTCACTCCTTAACTGTCTTAAAAGATCCTGTCTTAAAGCCAGTTATATCTCATGTATTCCAATATATTTTTCAGTTTTTATTTTAACATTTTAAGATTACAAAACTAATTCCATGCTTATATTTATATGGAATTAAACCTCTGAATTTATTTTCTACTAATGAACATGCTCTTTATTGAGATAATAGAAAGGCAGATCATTACATATGTAATAATACCTTTAAAAACAGTTTTCTATTAGTCTTGTATTCTGTTTTGTAAGCAAAAGTAATTTTTAAAAAACCCTCTGAATTCAGTAGACTGACCTTCAAACAGTGCAAGACTGAGCTGAGCAGCAAATCTTCCAGGCAGATTGTTTTGAATTCACAAAGTTCTATCCCCGTTTGTCTGTTACTGTAAGTTTAAACAAAACAATAGGAGCCTGAACTGTATTTTGCTATCCTATTCAAGAGACCTATTCAAAACTAAAGAAGACAAGACAAGACAAAGAAGACTGGCAAGCCAGAATCCAATATATTCTGAGGTTGCAAGAAAGTGATGTTTTCCTTTACTTTTAATGGATAATTCCTAAATTCCAAGGAAGAAATATTAAATAGCATAAAGATTGGTGCAAACAAATCTTGGGCAGAAAGCAAACTAAACCATTATCAAACCACCACCACCCTGTGCACTTCTTAATATTATCAAACATTCCTCCGCAAAGCTCCCTTCATCTTTGATTTTAAACCTTTATTTTTCAACCAAAAAAGACTTGGGCTAATGAAAGCAATGGGACATTATTTGAATCAGAATTAAACTAGGAGAATCAAAACAGGTCTTATATAAGCTACAGTTACAACTATGGTAAAATATAACCTCTGCAAAGCAGAAAGAAGCTTTCCAATTCTCCCTTTCCCTAGTAAAACAGCTATTGGAAAGCAAACCTTTCTTGACTTCATGATTTTAAAAGAATCATGTTTCAGCTTCTCTGAGTGGCAACTTCCTCTACTAAGTTTACAATACTTTTTTAACAGAAGTATTCAGACTAAATCATGAATCATTCCATCACATGTTGTTTCTTTGTAATTTAGAACTGATGTAGGTGAAATAAGGGGTGAGAGGAAAAACCTGACATATTACCTATTAGTTGCACAGTTCTACAAAATTCTGTTGTCATTTAGATGATTTTCTGGGATATCAGGTGAGTAAAGAAATGATAAATACATAAAATATTTACAATGTAGAAATTTAAAAATCCAGATTTTATTCAAGTTCTGAAAGAAAGATAAAACAAAATAAAGATGAACCAGTAATTTTTGCAAGCCACTTTCACCAAACTCTGAAAAATGTAATATCAAATATATTGAATATTTTAAATCATAAATGGTTAAAAACAATCACATTTAATGTGATATAATAAAGTCCACCTGTTTTCTACCCAAGGTCTATAAATGTATGTAGCAATCCAGTCCCCTTTGAAGAATTTTTAATTGCTTTATAACTTAGAAGTGGGGAAAGGATTTATGGAAGCTGTTCCCTAGCGCTAGATATTTAATTACAATTGCTAAGTATTCACACTAAAACTCAAAACTTAAAACTTAGTGGATAATTACTTTTTTCATACAACTTAAATATTTTTCAAGATGAAGACTGTCCTACTATTACAAAAAATGAGACTGATCTTAGAGGTGGAGATATCCAAACCTTTATATGTCACATCAGCTGTCGTGTTCCTCCCCCAGCTATTCTTGTCCCCCATAAAAGGCACTGTTTTGTCAAAGCTATTCAATTGTCAACCTAGTCTATTACTGAATGTATTAAATGGAATGGAAGAAGTTGTATATTTCACAACTGGTAGCAAAAAGCCTCAGATTAGTCCTACAGTGCGAATTATTCTTTATTGTAAAGCCATTTTATATCTAATCATATCAAGGAGCCCATGCTATTAAAACACTCTGTTTTAACATAGTACAGAATGCTCATCCTATTGTTTACATATTCTATAAAAGCTCTTTCAGCTATGATGTGATGAAAACTTTATATTCTATACACAATTACAATGATACTTGAATGATACATAATCTTACCAAATACAACACTCCCTCTATATTCATAAATAGTGCATACCCAGAGACATTAGTAGGAATACTTCACATTAATAGCATAATTCAGTTCAAAAACTAGGATCCTCAACAGATCACTAATATCTATCACTGCTGTGAGCTTTTGTTAACATCCAATAATACCACATAAAAAGCAATTATATTTTAAACTGGTTTAATGAACGTAGTAAAATGGCATTCTGATTGAGACAATTGATAAACTTAACCATACATAAAAGGTTTGGACTTAGTGAAATATAAAACAGCCCATCCAAGGCCCTGCAACTTCCAAAAACACATGAATGCAAACCTTACCACAAACCAAAAAAATTACTGCTAATAATTCACTGAAGTGTAGCAACCATATTTTGGCAGGAGTAGCTAGGATGGAACTCAAATTGAAATTATCTCAGGAAGTTTCAGGTAGGAGAAGCACAATTTGGGGACTTAGAACAACTTCTGCCAACCTTGCAAGATTAAAAAAATAGTTACAACAAATGTCCTTTCTGGTGTCATTTTGCTAAAAAAAAATACAGGGCAATCTGTCCCAGCACTGAAAGAATCTGAAAATTTTAAAAGTATCATTGACTCTCCCATTTAAGACAGCATAAATATCCATCTCTATTATTAAGAGTTGTTCTACCTGCCTTTCTAATTGATATCTCTTATTATCTGCTTACAAAAAATTTGAAAATGTACACAGGCTAAGTGCTGTTCTTTCCAAATCATAATCAGCCAAGATAGACCCATCCTTTTCATATCCATGTACAGTCAAGATACATTAACATAACCCCTGTGGATGGCTCCTAAAAACCAGACAATCATTGTATTAAAACCATCATCACATTTCCTGACTCTTTTGAAATGCCAGATCTATTTTTTGGGTTATGCCTTAATCTAAACAGGAACCAAAAAAAAACCCCTCAAATGTGGAGACTCCATCTCGTACATTAGCAATTATCTTGCAAAAAAAGTTGCATATTTAGCAAACTAAGAACATCTACTATCAAATCTTGGGCACTGATTTCTCTCTCTCTCTTTCTCGGGTTCTCACATTCACATACTTCCCCCCCCCCAGCACAAAATGGCGACGTGGACAATTGGGGGAGGAGAAGAAATAAAAGAGTGAAAACATACTCTTAAAGAAAAAGGAAGAAGAGGGGAGGAGGGAAGGGCATAAGAGGACATAGGGGAAAAAGATGAAGACCAATGTGAATGGACGGAAAGCTACTTTCGGAAAATAGGAAGAAAAATGGTAGTTTAGAAGCAAAGAAGGGGGTGTCGCTAGGAACAAAAGATGGGCACGAAAAACAGGTATGAAGGGATAATTAAACAAACCCCTGGAAAAGAGAGACCTTCCAAGTTCACTCTGTCTTGAACCACCACGTCTAGTCAATTTTAAAAAGGAGGCACAACATTTTGAAGAAGAAATCAGGTTAAAACTGGGTAAAAGGCGGGAGTTTACATAATTTGGCAACCTCCAGACACACGGCAGACTACAATATCCATCATCCGGAATTTCGCTTGGCGAGCCCGTCACATACGGTTGGGGAAAGGTTGACTAAATCGCTCGCTCCTAGGTTGACGTGGGGTTTGCCCGTGAAGACTGAGAGATTATAAAGATGGAGTGGGGGGGGGGAGGGAAGGTTCTTGGCAATATAGGCGCTCCCTCCTTCGTGAAACTCCACACACCGAATTACATTGTTAAAAAAATGGGGGGTGGGGATGGGGGGGGGAAGCCTCTATGCCCCCACTGGACTCCTATAACAACGGCAGGCAGTCCGAGTCCGGAAAAGGCTCCCAGGCCGCGACCAGCAGTGAAAGGCAAAGGATCGTCTCCTCCTTACCTTTTCTTCTCGCAGGAGCCATCCGTCGTCGGGGAAGGCTCCATGGCGACGGCGGAGGCCAGCTTTGGGCTGGCCCAAACGGGCTCTCACAGGACGGCGGGCTTCAGCGGCCTGCAAAGGCGAAGGAAAGAAGCCAACGAAGTGCGGGAGGCGGGGAATTTCTCTCCGAGCGGGTCAGAGGCGCTTCGCGAGTGGCGGCCGCCCGACTTGTGAAATGGAGCTGACTGAAGGGGGCGGCAGAGGGGAAAAGAGGAGGAACGCCTGACAGGCGGAGCCGAAACCCGCCGGCCTCGGCCTCGCCTTCTCATCACGAGCGCTCTCTGCCCCAATGAGAAGCCTCCTGGCGGCCCGGCCCCCCTCACAACCCCTTTCGGCTGAGCCCTCCGTGGGAAGGCGTGGCGTGTCTTCCGGCTTCACGTGTCTTAGGAAGGATGCGGGAGCGAAGAAATAGCCTGGCGCGCTTCGGAGCTGCTTTTCGTGTTTATTTGCTTTATTGTCTATGGAGGTTCTCAGTCATCCGGGTCATAGTTGTCCCAGAGGTGCTTTTTTTTCAAGAGGCAACTGGACGGTTTTTTTTTTTTTGCAGACGTTTCGCTTCTCATCCAAAAAGCTTCTTCAGACCTTCATGAGAAGGGAAACGTCTGCAAAGAAAAATAGCTGTAGAAGCTTCTTGGGTGAGGAGGGAAACATCTTTGAAGAAAAAAACAGAAAGTCCGGTTGCCTCTTGAAAAACCCCCTTTGGGATATATTTGCTTTAATTATTAGAAAAACGTTTTTTGAAAGCTTCGGCATTTAGTTCTCCTGCTCCCACCCAAAAAGTGCATTGTATTATATGATCACACACTCCTGGTATATTTCAGACTTGCTGACCAGCTCAGCCACAATTGTGCCTTCCGTTATCTTGTGTGAAAAGTGAGACTGCAGCTGCACCATCTGAATTGGTTTGATTCCACCCTTAAAATGCAGTCTAGGTTGCATTTAGAAAAAGACCAATGTAACAGCAATATTACTGGCAAAATTTTAAAAAATGGGGAACGATTAAACGCAAATTGATGTAAACCTGAAACATGTTTCTAAAAGACTGTGTTTACCCAAATAATGTTACTGATTTAATCAACCCAATAAATTGACAATACTGTAAATTAATCACAAAGGCTCGTTTCATATGACAAATGAGACTAAATGTAGCTTACTAAATGCTACCTAAGCTGGGAAGTGAGTCTAACTCAGTACTTTCCAAGCTTTATCCTTCATAACCAAAACTGCTTATCAGAAAGTCCTTTTTCAGATGCCCCTATTGTGATTAGATAGTGAATCATGTCATTACCCACTTTTACTCAATTTTACCCAAGTTTGGGAAGTGCTGTTCTAAGCTAGATTGCAGGATATGATTAAAACAATGTAAAAAAATAAGATTAACTGGAGGAAAAAAATAGTAAACTACAAAGTGCGCAAATATATTCCCAACCGTCAGAAGGGAATTGATTGCTTCACAATACCTCAAAGTCTGTTGAATTTTTCCCCAATTAATGGTATTAGCTTTTGTCACACTTTCCAACCATTTAAAAATAGGCCCACTTGTTCTACATAAAAAAGTGAGAAAGGGGTTATATTTCAGTACATTAATGATTTTCCTTCTAATAAATATGCTGCATCACTAGAAATTTTTAAGAGACTGGACAGTCACTTGTCTGAAATGATATAGGGTCTCCTGCTTGAGCAGGGGGCTGGAATATAAGACCTTCAAGATCCCTTCCAGCTGTATTCTGATTGATTGATTGATCTCACTATCCTCATGAGAAATGTATATATAGGACAAGAAACCGTAGTTTAGCTATAACATGGCTCCAAGTTGGTAAAGGAATAAGATTCTCTTCCTATTTATTAAATCTATATACTGAATATACACAAGGGGGGCTGCTATGGAAGAAAAATAGTTCTAGTAATGAAAGTCAAGGGGCACACTGAAAAAATGGGACTAAAATTAAACATAAATACATTAATGATAACATTCAGCCATTAAATATAGCGTATAATGTCAGTCTAAATATAAAAAACAACTATTCTAAGAAACAACTTTTTAGAATTTCTTCAGACAACATGTAAAATGCCCACCTTGAGCTCATAGGGGAACAAGAAGCTGTTTTGATATCTCTGGCTTCAGTCTAGGATTTTTTGTACTAATGAAAAATGTTTTAGCATTTTTATAAATAGGCAGGAAGATTGTTGCAAGCCACGCATATAATTCCATTAACTACTTTACCTTATAGCTTCCTCGACAGATTCACTGACTATGTTTGAAGATGCATCAGACTGCAACAAAGGGATCAAATTGATCACCCACTTCACTGGCTTATAGTATTCATCACTGGAACTTAAAAGGTAGAATAATGTGGTCAGGAATATCACCTGTAAAACAGAAGAAAACATGACTCAACATTCAGAGTATTATGAAAGAAAAAAAATAAAGGAAAAGCAAATCTATTTCCAGCAAATAAATAATTTCTAAAACACTTCAGAACAAGTTTTGAACAAAGGTATCTCAACTTACAGAATACATCCAAAATTTGGGATAAAATTTGACAAAATTGTGTTTGCTACAGCACAACTGTGCCTTCTGCCTATTCTTTTCAGAAACCCACTGGTGTGTGGCACAAAGAAAATGGTACGGGTATATCCACACCCTTTTTTCCACCTCTCTCTGATTCCTGCACCCAACTGACTTGAGATTTGAAACCTTTTAATGGTGGTGGCCAGTGAGGGAAGGATGAGAAAGGGTGGCTGCTGGTGAGATGGCTGCTGGAGGGCACCGGCAGTCAATGGGTAAGCCCACTTCTTCCCTGAAGGGAGGGAGCCTTTGGAGACATGCTGGGGTGGAGAATGGGAGTGCAATTTTCCTTATGATCAGTGGGTTCTCTGTTCACCCTTTTCCCCGGCAGTTCCTCCAGTCAGTCAGGGATAATGATGAGTGATTTCCAAATTCCCTGCCTGCTTCCTACAAGCAAAGTCAATGGGGAAGTCAGCAGAAAGTCAGAAGTCACTCATTCGCCCTCTGCTTTTTTGCCTTCTGTGGTCATGCCTTTGTTCCCCTCCTCCCAGAAAAGCGAAAAGCAGTTCCATGGGTCAGATGATTTCTAATGCTCTTTGCCAGCTTTCCATAAATACAGTAACTAGGGAAGCTTGCAAGACATTAGAAGTTGCTGACACTGCTATTGCTTTTTTTTTTTTTGCCACCCACTGTTATTCTGATTCTCTGTTAAGATAAATGAAGTATCTTTAAAAGGATGACCCAATGTGTTACAGGTTGTCTAGTCAAAGATCACAATAAGGATTAGAATGAATGTCTATCTACGTAGAGAAAAAAACAGAGCTTCTAGTACAGCAGATTCATAGCATTTTGAGGTAACAATATTTATATTGCAGTGGAGGAATTAACATTGACCTCAAATATTTTTCTGCCTGAGATAAATAACATAGTGCAATTTTGCCTTCCAAGTACACAAAATGAATGGAATAATAAAGGAATCGTATGTGCCAGTCACTCTTTCTCAATCCAATACATCTCACAGGATTGTTGTGGGAAAATAGGAAGAAAAAGGTGTATTGGATATGTTTGCTGCCTTGAGTTATTTGTAAAAATAATGAAGGAAGAATACAAATAAATTTCTCAAAATCCCGCAATGTATGAAACTACCCTATTTTTTCTCATATCTTGCTACTAATGCATAATTTTGCAAACGCTCACAAGAGAATTTGTGCTAGATATCCAGGCCAAAGGTGCCCACATATTCTGCTCACTGTAAATATCATGTTAAGTCCATACAAATAATGTGGTCATACTTACCAGTGAAAGAACAAAATTAAGAACTGCAGTGCTACTGTGGAAAAGGACTGTTACCAAAGTTGTAACTGTGGTAAAAAGAAGGGTAACATTATGACTCATCACTATCCAAAGGGATTCTAAGATCTACAAAAAGATGCAGAATTAGATCCATTACCATAGAGCACAGGTTATGAAATAATACATTTAACTTATAAGAAAACAGTTTGATTGACTCTAAGGGGGAAAACATTCTGGATGATCAGTTATTGAAATATTTTAACTTATTGAGCAGAAAATTGGATTCGGTATCTTAAGCAGTCTTTCCAATGTTATGAATTTGTAACCTAAAGGCAAGACTAGTAAATAGTATATGCATATCTGCATAAATTACAATATATTTTAAACATATAGGCCTAATCATTATTCATTTAAATTGCAATTTTATCCCTGTATTTATTTTAAAGAAAGACAATATTTTTTTTCCTATAGCAATTTATCTTTGAGGTTCAAGAGTGGGGTCAGCTTGGTTTGCAGAACAGAAGCAGAATACATCATTTAAAATAGGGATTCTCTCCTTCTCCTGACTTGTTACACATGCTCATAATCTAGACATGTAAAGAAATAGTCTATTCTTTTCAAGCTTTGTAAAAAGTATTAAGACTTACATATTATAGTAAGTATATTATAACTACCATCATAGTTACTCTTCCCTTTATGCTATTTCCATACTGTTTTATTCTTTTTCATTTTTGCTGCATCTGACTCAAAGGCACGTACGTATATAATTATGTGTGACAGAGAATAGCTTGCATGTAGAAGGAAGTCAGTACAGAGATAGTTTAAAAAGAATAGTGAAAACGATGGAACAAATTTAGGGTAATGAATTCACAGGATTCAGGAAAAACAGCAACTGAAGAAAAATAAGTACAGACAGGAAAGCATATACTAAGAATTATAAGAACAATAAGCAGCACTTCAAAATTTTGATGAAGAGCCAAAAATGAATTTCAGATGCTGATTTTAATGAGGCCAAGAATTGAACACAATTCTATGCCTATCTGCTTTTATTTTTGTTAAAATGAATGAAATTAGAAATTAGTATTCCCTGTAATATTTATCACAAAACCACATACCGAAAGAAATGTTTCAATATTCTCATGAATAAAAGAAGCAACATCCTGCCAATCAAGCATGTCACTTGTCCATCTATGCTCACGATTTAAATGCTTTTTGTAACTTTTTTGTTGTCCAGAATGAGTTGCATTCTATAAAACAAAAGCAAAATATTATAAAACATTTCATGTATTGAATTTCATAAGACAAAAGAAACAAAGTACTTTTGAAATAAAAACTGGATTAGCCTAGATTACAGATTTCAGTAGAAATTATATCACACTTTATAGCATAATGTCTCAAAGTGATCATTATTGACCCCCGGGGTTGACAAGGAGTCACTGTTATTACGATGTGATTACCTGTATTTGTAGAACTATTAAAATAGTATTCATTAAATTATTTTCATATAATAAATGCCTGGGTTGATGAACAATCTAAAATTTCTTGAAGAATTTGATGGATTGCACTTCTTCCCAAGATGGCTGCTGCACGGTAAGAACTTCTTTTTCTCTTACCAATGATCTGTTAATTTTGCCGCCAAAACTGGTTTTTAACAGTACTGTTTCCTAGTTTTGAATGGAAGCATTTAGGAATGACCCAAGAAGGCTTTTGGACAATTGTGGACACAGTTGGGAAGGGGGTTCCTGAAGATTCCAATTCCCTCTGGAAGAAATCAAAGCTACTAGGCATATATATCTTTGTGTCAGCAGTTTCATTTTCCTAAGCACACCTGGATATTAACTTTTACTTTTTGAACTTATTGTTTCATTTTGTTTTCTGCTTTAGTGAATTGTTTTTTCTTTTCTTTTCTTTTTTGATATATGTTGTTCTTAAAACCTCTGTCCTCTCCGTATGGAAGCAAGGAAGGAATTGTTGGGGGGCTGTTCGATTCTCACCGCAGGATTTCTATACTTTTTGAACTGGCAAAATATCTGGAGTTTATATCTATTGAATTTTTCCTTTAACCTGGGATTGAAAAATAGAGAAACATATAGAAAACATCTCTTTTTTGTTCTTTGGTTCCTGATCAAGTATCACAGACTAAGAAATGGCTGAACATTGGCTGAAACTAAGAAACGAGGGTAGGGGAGAATGCAGCCCTTAGCTGAATTTCTCTTTAAAAAGCTCAATGAGACAATAATGATCCTGAAAAATATGTTGCGGCATGGAACTTTTTTAAAATACCTTTGTTTAGCCAAATCTGACTGTCTGCCTCATCTCTAAACTGGGCCCATTCCCAAAGTTGCACCTGCACCTCCTGCCCACCATTTGAATGCTGAAGTTGCTGATGCTTCCTGCGCCTCTTGCCAGTGACCAGAAGCATCAGAGGCTTGTTTAATTGTCCTGAGGCAGGAATTAGCTGTGAAGATCTGTGTCGTGGTGCAGTGACCGCAACTATGCAGCTTTGGAGAAGTGGTGGAGTTGTAATGATAGTGGTATATCATTGATGCACGGCAAGCCATGGATGAAGACCTGGGATGGGTCAGCTTGGCTGGAAAAGTTGTGGTGAAATGGCATGATTATGTGGTGAGGATAAATTGTCCTAGACCCATGAAAGTGAGAGCAAAACAGAACTGCAGAAATGTCAGGAAAAAGGGACAATGTTTCAAAGTGAAGTCATCTCTATTCAAGACCTGTCTGCAAATAACTGCCAGATGATATTTTGTTTTTTGTTTTTTATCATATCAGAACCACTTTAGATGATTTTAGCAATTGTCCTGATCTGTAGTGATAAGGATAATAGGTCAGAAATTCCAATCTCAAGTTCTTTAGGACCTTACATATGAAAAGTAACTCAGCAACTTGGTCACACATTCTACAGCTTCCAGACCAAGCAAAAAGACAGATCCACACAGAATGCATTCAAATACAAGTATTCACATGGATTCATGCTTATAGTATGTGATTTTTGTAGCTAGACTGTCCCTAAGAAAGAGAAAGAAATAGGTGTATCCAGTCACCAACATCACTTGTTATAATATACGTTGTCATGTGTATTGGTAACTCAATGTAAATCAATAATTGTTAGGCACTGTTCAGATGTCACAGTAGCCCATGTATATGCTTCCTTAGTCCCTTCATTGGAAGTACCCAGGTCCTTAACAAAATCATACATCTTGAAATAGATACTTACATAATCATATAAAATGGAATTTATCTTTGTAACTATTAATAAAATATGCTGCAATTTCTCTTGGATCAATATATTGGCAATATAAAAAAGACACTTACTTTTGCAAACCAAGTATGATATAGTCTGTCCCAAAGCTCCAGAACTTGTTTTTCAATCAC
>JANHJO010009704.1:216186-228483 GCA_032468235.1 Pseudoxyrhopus heterurus
CGCAACCAGAGATTGCTGTGGGGGGGGGGGAGCATGCGCGCGCTTTGCTCTGGAACTTGCCAAGAACATGAAAGCATTTGGGGGGAAATTTGGAGCATTAAAGGGGAGTGTGAATTCTCAGCTGGCTGTGTGACCTTCATGCCTTATCCCATGTCATCACAGCAATCGTCCTACTCAACTTCCAACAAACAAAGTCAGTCCAGAAAGCTGAATTCCCTTAAGAATTCATGTGATTCTCTAAAAAAGTCCAGTGATTTATTTAACAGCTATGGCAAAAAAGGGTCATAAAAATGGGCCCAATGTTTAGCCATAGAAATTCTGGTCCCCAATTGTGATTTGGAAAGTTTCCAATAAATACCTCCTACTAAACAAAATAAATGAATCTATCTAATCAAATCATCTATTTTTCCTCATCCCTTTTCAAACAACCTGTTCTGAATCTCTCCTTTTTTGTCATGTTCTCTTTTTGTCTGCATGATTTTGACGCGTCTGCCAAATTAGCAACAGATCATATCCCGTAGTCAGCACATTCCACGACACAAGTTCTAAGGCAGGGAGAAGGAAACATTGCACAAAATCTTCTGGGTTGCAATATTCCTGCAGTGATTGGCTTAGCTTCCTGCTCAGGACTAAGGTAATAAGCTGCCAAAAGGATCCACTGGCTACAATTGGCTGAATTGCTCTATTCTGTCAGAAGGCCCTATCAATACTGCATCTATGCCTGCTATTTGATCTCTGATGAACTGGAAATACTGGGAAGTAAAGTTGCTGATTTGACTATGAAACACTTTATCCTTCCTAAAAGATAGGACAGCATTGTCATGTGTTGCAAAGGCAAAGAATTGTGATATCTATATATTAATTTGAAAGAAGCAGTAAGCAACTAATCTTGGACCTATCGTTTCTTTAATTTTTTTTCTTTATTGTGCCTTTTAGTGTAAAATATATAGACTATATCGATTCCCAAATTCCATTTTATCTGGGACATATCCAACCTCCAACCCCCCACAGCTTGATTGAGAATGCTTTTCTTTTCCACCAGTAATGGAACTGACCTCACTTGGTATTGATAAATATTATATAAAAAGCCTAGTCAGTGTAAATAATTTCATTCTTTGAAATACTAATTTACTAGGTTACAATTTTTGCCAAGTGATTGACAACCTAGATATCAGGAAGATTATATTATTTTGGGAATGCACAAGGAAACTCTCTTTGATGGGAGTTAAGATCATAGCTTATGCAAAGACAAGTCAGATGATAAATTGATTTGCAAGTCCATGGAATTATTTGACCGTAAGCAAGTTAGTGCATTAGGGTAGAGAGGAAGCGAGCAAAATACTTCTCAATGTGACCAGGCTATTTAGAGGGGAAATGTATCCAAATTTGGGGAAGATGAGCTGTGAAGCTGAACCAGACTGATTGCTAATGAAGTCGTGGATATCACTTCTGTGAATCAGTTTGGCTGGGAACCCATGGCTTAAGTCATAATGTTTTTTTGATGTTGACTTAGATGCTCATGAGAATTTAGCCAATTGTGATTAAGTACAGTACTTTAACCAACAATGGCTTGGCACAATGGTCAAAGGACAAAACACTAGCAATAGCAGTTAGACTTATATAGCACTTCATAGTGCTTTACAGCCCTCTCTAAGCGGTTTACAGAGTCAGCATCTTTCCCCCAACAATCTGGGTCCTCATTTGACCGACTTCGGAAGGATGCAAAGCTGAGTCAATTTTTAGCCAGTCAGACTCGAACTCCTGGCAGTGAGCAGAGTAAGCCTGCAGTTCTGCATTCTAACCGCTGTGCCACCATGTCTCTTGTGGCCCAGTATCCACCAGTGCATTTGAATACCTTTTAAATCACCAGCCATGCTACAATTCTTAATGCAATGGCTCTGAAGTTCCCTTTGTCTATGGCAAACAAAGGGTGGAGAAACAATAAATAATCATACCAGCATGAAAGACAAGGGAAGGTGCTAAGGAAAAGATTTGGTCAGCCTATTGGCAAGGCTGCAATGCAAAATGCTCTGTCTCAGGATCTGAATGTCTTTGGTACTATTGGTTTCCTTGATATCTATTCATACAATATGGAAGGAAAGTTCCCTTGTAAAAAAAAAACCATTAACAACAGGGGCCTTAAAGATAGGCTTTTTCTGTTGCCGCCTCCTTCAGTGGAACAGCATCCTCTCAGGTTGGCACCAACCCTATCTAAGTAGTTCTCATTTAGTGACTGCCCCTTTTAGCATCTGTTTGCAATTATGATGATAATGAAAAAGTAACTTTCTGACATTTATCTTTGCAGGACTGTAAAGCAAAGGAAAGCTGAAGCAAGATTGTAATCACAGTTGCGGTGTCTCTTAGTGAACACTCTGCTTAATGACCAAATTGCCAATCCCAATTGCGGTCGCTAAACCAGGTCTACTTGTAATAGGCCTTTAGAAAAGCCCTTCATACCTGTTGTTGTTGTTGTTATTTTTTTCCCTGGAAGCTTTTGGGGTCGGAATGGAGGTCTGGGAAGAAATACTTAGCAATTTTAGTACGATTATTCCTTGGCATAATATAATTTGATTTATTTTCTTAAGTTTTATATTGTGATGCTGTATCTGTTTTACTAAATGTGCATGGATGATTGCTGTTAAGATTGATGTGGCATATAAGCCTGAGTAATATGTAAATAATAAAATATATATTATGTATGGCTTACTGGAACACAGCAAAGCCTGTTGCGTCCCACTTCCTGCTTCCGCAGTGTTTAATTATATATTCCCAGAAAACCTGGGGACAGGACATAGGAGGAAAAAGTTCCTTTTCTGTCTGCTGTTTTCCAGCAACTAGGATTCAAAGTACGGAGTACGTTTTTCAACTTTGCTGTGACTAATAGATTTTTCTATTAGACTTTAGAACAAATAGCCATGAACTGACCGTTTCCTTTCCCCTTCAATTCGTTTATTCCCCTTTTAAAATAATCAAAAATAGTTGTCACCCTCATGTGTTTTGGCAATGAATCTATCCTAAGATTCCCTCTTTTTTTTACAGAGCAATCTCTATGAATTTCTTACTTAACTTAGTTCCTTTCAGTACTGGATCTGTGCATAGTCAATTACTCATTTGAAAGAGAAGATAGATTCAGACAACAAATTTCCCATTTTCTAGAAGGCAAGTATTGGCTGAGTTCGCACATTATGGAAAACAACATGATTTGTCTCCATTCTGATTTATTGAATAACTCCCAATGGTCCAATACATGCAGTTAAGGCATAAGCCATAGTTTATTAGCCAAGACAGTAATACAGAATGCAAAGTCTTTTATTTTAGTTGTATCAATGAGATCTAGAAAGGCTTGTAAAATAAACATCACTGAAAGGAAGTTAACTGAAAGGCAGAATATATTTTGTTATCTGTTATTGGTAAGTGACAGAAAAGCAGTTTTCTTGGCAAGAGAGAACACAAATGCTTATGTTATGGAATACTATTTTTTCTTGCAAAGAACAAATTTGTTTGGGATATTCTATTCTGGAGAAGTGAGCAGGAAAGGACTGATCAATATTTTTCTGGAGAATGATGGGGTGAGAGGCAATACTCTGAGACTGTTAGTCTCCCACCTTGATATAAAGATGCTCACTTTATTCTCAGTGATTGATCCCAAAGGTGCTTTTTCAAGAGGCACTTGAACTGGACTTCCTTTGTTTTTCCTTGAAGATGTTTCGCTTCTCATTCAAGAAGCTTCTTCAGTTCTGACTGAATGGTGGGGAATTAAAGGATTTAAGTTCCTGCAGTTATCTGATCATTAGCTTTCTTTTTGAGTATTTTCTCTTTCTCAGAAAGAGTACTAACGGTCAGATGACTGCAAGGGATATTAATCCTTCCATTCCTCTCCATTCAGTCAGAACTGAAGAAGCTTCTTGGATGAGAAGCGAAACTTCTTCAAGGAAAAAGAAAGAAAGTCCAGCTGCTTCTTGAAAAAGGACCTTTGGGACAACCATGACCTGGACGACTGAGAATTTCCATAGACACTCAGTGGTTGGTCTTCGCCTTCTCTTTTTTCCATCTAGAGATGTATGGGAAATGATGTTCATTTCCAAGCAATCAGGAAGATGCAATATAAACTTTCTGACAGTGGCTAGGGTCACACATAATATCACAGAACAGTATGACATAGTGTAATATATGCAATGGAAATGTTGTAAAGCCAACATAACACAACTGTAATGGAACTTTCAAAAAAATGTGAATATAGAAAGGTTGACTCAGTGTTAGTTTTCTGAATTTACGCACCATCTGTCTTAAGATTATTTTCAAACGAAAGTCATAGGATTACAGTTACAGAGAGGCCTTCTAGGATAACTGATTATTTGAAACTCTGAATATTTTATGCACCTCCAATGGGAAACAGGATAAGTCATTTAATGTTAACATTTGGTAAGCCCAAATTTAATCTGTAGGAAATAAGGACATCAGTGTACCCTGAAGTTAGGGCTATCAGGTCTAGGATCTAAAAAACAAAACAAAACTGGACAATCATTAAAAGTCCGAAAGTGTTAGATTCTGAGTATCTCATTGCTATGATCTCCTGGTCATCCAGATCTTTGCAGTTCCATACTGGTAGCCCTATTGTATGCAGAGTTATTGTATACATATGCCCAAATAAAGATTATTCAGTTTAAAGAATTACATTAAAATTTCTCCTCCTGTAGATAGAATAGTGGATTTTTAAAAATGATTTCAATACATCTTTATCTATGCCCTCAGATGGCCCTACCATCATTTATTCACAAATAATTCACCAAGACTGTTTTGATGGACCACTAGATCTTTTTTCTGCCATCAGTTTTCTATGTTTCCATAATGATGTAATTGTGAACTGAATGGAGATCAATCTTTCACATGCTCTGAAGAGTAGATCATCTGCTGTTGGCATTTTATGAAAGCCGTGTTTGCTCTGGAAGGTCATTTGAGGTAACTGCAGCTTATACTGTACATCTGCTCTGTCCTGCGTGATCCTCTTAAAATCTCTTTCTAATTAGTATTGAATGGGAACTTCATTTCCTGTACAAGCCATGGCCAGATTTTCCTTCCCTTCCCGCCAGACGCTCCCCACCCCGACTCCCTGCTATCAGTGGGAAAACTCATCACAATCTTCTGTCAACAACTATGCTATGCCTGCTAACGATGATTTCTGAATATAACTGCATAACAGTAACATTCTGCATTTCTTCTTAAAGGGAAAAACACAAAACGGTTTGCAAGTGGAACTTCTCCATTAGGAGTGAGTGATCCTCTCCGAGGGATCCCTCTCTTCCACACACAGAAACTCATAACTCATACACATTTTTAGGGCATCATCTGAAAAGTCAAGATGCAGCAGCTCGCCGTCACATGAACTGAGAGATGGGCGGCACATAAGTTTGATAAATAAATAAATAAAATAATTTTAAAAAT
Organism: Pseudoxyrhopus heterurus; assembly: GCA_032468235.1. NCBI lineage: Eukaryota > Metazoa > Chordata > Lepidosauria > Squamata > Pseudoxyrhopus > Pseudoxyrhopus heterurus. The sequence continues at coordinate 221,629 of JANHJO010009704.1, forward strand.
TCCACCAGCCTGCTCTTACAGCAGTCTTGCTCCAAAGCATTGTTTCTCTGCACTCATTAGTAACAGAGAAGCAGAGATCTTCAGAAGGGTCTTTGGGAGCAATCCAAGACTTTGTCTTCCCGGGGTTGCCTAGTTGCAAGTGACCTATTTGTGCTCACTCCAAACAGAATGTCTTGTGTGTGTGTGTGTGTGTGTACCATCCATTGTAGAGATTATATTCATGGAGAGATGAAACAAGACTGGGCAGTAACATCCATTTGATGGAATGTTCATCTCCCAGGAAGATGAACTTCCACCAGTAGAAGGAAAGCAATCTCTTCTCTGAGACTTCTCACCTTTATGTAGAGTTCTAACCCATTTTTGTTGTTTTACTGCATTTAAAAAAAAAGTGAGTCACTGGTTTTCTTTCAGTGATGAGGCCACAACATGCAGCAGCAGCAGCAGCAGCAGCAAGCCACTCTTAATTCCACAATAGTACTTTCAGGCTTTACACTTAAAGCAAAAAATTAAAAGAGTTCTAGATTAAGAACAGGTTAGTTTATTCGAAGACCGAACCAGATCTTGGAGAACAGGAGGCTACAACTTGTAACTAGCACTTGCATAGTCGGGTATTGGTACCATTGTTTTCACCAAAGACTCTCAAGAACATATCTGAAGTCTTGCTATTAACCTTATGATACCACTTAGCCTTTCTGCTGAGCGACCAAAAGGCTCCACAGCACTTACGTGACTAAAATTAAAATCCAGAATGATACCTCTCTCGCATGCCACAAACCACTTTATATATTGATTTGTTTGGTTGGATTTTTCTTTTGGTCATTTATCCAGAGTGGTCCAGGAAAGTGGCTTCCATTTAGAAAACCCAAGACACAAAAATAAACCATGATCTTATTTTACATTTTACAACACTTGGAAAATTCTACAGCAGTCTTAACACTTGAAAAAAGAAAGTTCTCTGGCAATAACACCTGGCCTGCAAAAATCTGAATGGCAGCAAAGGACCTACAGTGATCATCTGGATTATTGCTGTCCTGATGTGTCAGGCTTCTAATGATGTTGCAGCTGAACCTTTATTACTATGAAAAAGAATAAAAGAATAAAATAACAGAATTGGAAGGGACCTTGGAGGTCTTCTAGTCCAATCCCTTGCTTAGGCAAGAAACCCTATACCATTTCAGACAAATTATTTTCCAATCTCTTCCTATGTTGGAACATTCATAACTTCTGGAGGAAGTTGTTCCATTGATTAATTGTTCTGTTGGGAAATTTCCCCTTAGTTCTAGGTTGCTTCTCTCCTTGATTAGTTTCCATCCATTGCTTCTTGAGAATAGCTTGACTCCCTCTTCTTTGTGACAACCTCTGAGTTATATTGTTGGGTACAATATTTCTGGAGAACTGGAGATCAAGTACATAAGTGCTATGTAAAATGGCACAAACTTTTAATCTGTTTCTCCGTGAAGCAGAAGAAGAACTGCTAGGTAGAAACTCTATGGAAACTAAACATCACAAGAAGTTCCTATAGCTGTTTAGCAGTGGAATCAATTGTTTCAGATGTTGGAGTAATTTAAACAGACACTGGGTAGCCATTTCTAAGGGATTCTCTCATTTTCCCAATTTCTACAATGAGCAAAGGCCATTAAGATCCATTTCATCTGTAACGTGATTCTTAACAGAAAGAAAGAGAGCAGGAAATAAGTGTACACACAGTAATTCAACAGGTACAGCTCTACCCATTTCTTCCTCCCATGATCACACCTTAATACGGCAGTTTTAACTGATGCTGCAATTAAGATAAATTTAATGGTCAGGTTTGTCCAGTATATCCCATCCATTTTCAGGAAATGCTGATTGGCCCTCTCTCCTCCCACCTCATTGCCCCAAATAAATGTTCCTGTCACTTTTAAGCATGCATTCATTCTATAACTTTACATAAATAGTACTGACTGATATCCCTGGATGAGTCAAAAAAGTTGGATAGTTTTTTGGAAAACCTGCATTTCATAGCAAATCCCAGGAGGTTCTCAGTAAGCATGAGGAACCTACAAGATTACCAAACATTAATAGCACAAATTTTATGTGTCTAATAGAAAAGGATTTTAAAATATAAGCATAAAGTAGAACTGTGCACAACACGTTAGTGTTTTGACAACTTTGAGTTTAATATTGGGGCAGGCCTTTGGCAGCATTTTTGGGTTCCGTGAAACATTGCAATTAAATATGATCCAAAGAAGATCCTGTACAGGTAGTTCTCGCTTACTACCACAATTGAGCCCAAAATATCTGTTGCTAAGTGAGACATTTGTTAAGCGAGTTTTGCCCCATTTATTGAACTTTCTTGCCACAACAGTTAAGTGAATCGCTGCAGTTGTTAAGTTAGTAACACGGTTGTTAAGTGAATCTTGCTTCCCCACTGACTCTGCTTGTCAGAAGGTCGCAAAAGGGATCACATGACAGTGGTGGGATTCAAATTTTTTACTACCGGTTCTGTGGGTGTGGCTTGGTGGGCGTGGTTATGCAGTCAGCCAATCAGAGGTGGTATTTGCCACAGTCAGCCAATCAGAGGTGGTATTTGCTGGTTCTCCGAATTGTCGCTACCGGTTCTCCGGAACCTGTCGAAACTGGCTGAATAGCACCTCTGCACATGACCCTGGGACACTGCAACCGACATAAATAAGAGTCAGTTGCCAAGCATCTGAATTTTGATCACATGACCATGGGGATCCTATAATGGTCATAAGTGTGAAAAACGAATGTAAGTCCCTTTTTTCAGTGCCATTGTAACTTCAAATGATTATTAAAGATACTGTATGTTGTAAGTTGTAAGCCGAGGAATACATGTAATCACATACAGTCCTGGAAGGTAGGTTAGTGTAAAAACCCCCATATGACAAAAGGAGAAGCTGAAGCTGAGTTGCCTACATCCAAGCTTGGTTGGGTTCTGAAGTCAAGAATTGCAAGTCAGAATTTCATTCACAGTGCTAGGCCAGTTCAGCTGGGACGTGACTTAGTATTATATGTCGGTCATGTGAGGAAGCTTAGTGTGTGTCATCCCAAAGACTAGGACATTCAAGGAGAGGATTAATAGAACACGTTACTGAAGTTCATTTGCACACTTCACAATTATGCCAGCTAAGCTCTAGCAAGATCCACCCAACACTGTCTGGAAGAAAAATCCAATTAAACATTCATTGACTTCTGCCTTTAATCTATAAATAATGCTTTCAACTTGAACCAACAGAGATTTATCAGTGTTTATTGCTACATTTCTCCTCCCCAGCCCAAATACATGTTTCTACCCAGTAAGGTTTGGAGAAACAATTAGAAAGTCAAGGAGGAACTGAATGACATTTTATAGAGGAGAGTTTGGCCAATTGGCAGTAAGGTTATGAAGGAATACCCCATGCTGTAATATTGTACTATAGTTCCCATCCATCACTTGTGACTTGAAATTCAGGACTAATTGAAGAGATTTCCATGGTATCTCTGTGCTAGAACAGTTTTCTGATGGGAAAACTGTGTAAGCAGATAAATGTTTCAAACCCAGAATGAATAAGGCTGACATAAATAATGTGCTTGGGGCCTTGGTGGTGCAGCAGATAGAAAAGCTTGTAATTAGCTCCCAGCTGCCTGCAATTTAGCAAGTTCAAATCCCACCAGGCTCAAGGTTGACTCAGCCTTCCATCCTTCCGAGGTCGGTAAAATGAGAACCCAGATTGTTGGGGGCAAATAGGCTGACATTGTAAACCGCTTGGAGAGGGTTGCAAGCCCTGATAGGCGGTATATAAATATAGTGCTATAGTGCTATTGCTATATGACATGGTCACTTTTCCACAGAAGCACCTAGATTTCCCCGCAAGGAGCTGGAATCGGCCTGTTTCTTCTGCAAAATAAGATCTGGCATATTTCTTGGTGGAGGGGGGGGGAATATAGAGGGCTGCCCCATTAGGGGTTTCTCTGAGGAAAAATACAGCCAATTTTCAGTGTCAAGTCCCTCCGCCATCTTGCTTCTCTCTGCTAATGACGCAATATTAAGTTCATTTTTCCAGTTCACTTGTTTCTTCTTCCGTTCGTCACCTCTCTGGCTATCCGCACCGCTGGGGAGGAAATTTCCCTCGCATGTAACTTTTTAACTAGCCCGGCTGAAGTTTGATATAAAGCCGGATGGGCCTCACCCCCAAAGCGTAGGGCCGAAAGGATATTGGTTGGGAAAAACAGCAGAAAAGCTGCAGAAGTGAGATTGCCAAATTGCAGATTTGACCGGGCCCAGGGAGCTGTCCGTTGCTCTGCCGACTGTAAGATTGTACATTTCCAGAAACCGACTCCATTATCTCATCTGTCTGCGACGCCATGGCTTTTGCTGATATTTTGGACAACGTCGGAGGAATGGGCCGTTTCCAACGGATGATGGTTTCCTTCCTAGCCATCCCACTGTTGATGCTGGCCAGTCACAACCTCTTGCAAAACTTCACAGCCGGCATCCCGCAGCATCATTGTCAAATTCGCATCGCGTCCAACGCCACTCGTCAAGGCAACGGCACCGTGGGAAATTTGGGAGCCGGTCAGCTCCTCAGGATCTCCATCCCGACAGACACGAACCGACGGCTCGAGCAATGCCGGCGTTTCGCGGCCCCGCAGTGGCGGTTGCTGGACCCGAATGCGACTCTTAGCAACGAGACCGTATTCGACACCGAAGCCTGTGAAGATGGATGGATTTACGACCGGAGCTTGTTCAGCAACACGATTGTCAGTGAGGTGAGAAAGGAACTGTGTTTCGATTTTAAAGGGATGAGAAAAGTTTAAATATCTTAAGAGTAGTATTTAGCAACTTTAAGATGGGTGGGCTTCAACTCCCAGAACCCCCAGAAAGCAAGCTTTAAGATGGGTGGGCTTCAGTTCCCAGAATCCCCCAGCCAGCATGCTTTAAGATGGGTGGACTTCAACTTCCAGAATCCCCCAGTAAGCAAGCTTTAAGATGGGTGGGCTTCAACTCCCAGAATCCTCCAGCCAGCATCCTTTAATATGGGTGGACTTCAACTCCCAGAATCCCCCAGCCAGCCTGGTTTAAGATGGGTGGACTTCAACTCCCAGAATCCCCCAGCCAGCATCCTTTAATATGGGTGGACTTCAACTCCCAGAATTCCCCAGCCAGCATGTTTTAAGAGGGGTGGACTTCAACTCCCAGAATTCCCCAGCCAGCATGCTTTAAGAGGGGTGAACTTCAGCTCCTAGAATCCCTCCCATCCAGCCTGTTTTAAGATGGGTGGACTTCAGTTCCCAGAATCCCCCAGCTAGCATGCTTTAAGATGGGTGGGCTTCAATTCCCACAATAAAGCCACCATTGCATGAGGCCTGATGAGGTGGGACTTGAGATCTGCAAAAATTCTCAATAGTTTTTGGTTTTCTCTTCCCTGCAACCCTCCCTTCCCAAAATTATTTTCCAGTGGAATCTAGTGTGCGAATCTCGTTCCCTGAGGCAAATGGCTCAATCCCTTTACATGGCTGGTGTGTTGATTGGATCGCTCCTAATCGGAAATCTCTCGGACAGGTGAGCAGTGAGAGGCAGCGTGGTGCAGGGGTTAGCGTTTTGGACTAGGAGTGGGTGTAATGGTATGCGGGGAAGGCCTTGGGAGAGAGACAGAGAGATGCTGCCAAGGGAATGGGTAGATAAGAGGCAGCTGTGCCCTCAGCTGCATAATGGATGCAAGAAAGAGGTTCAGAAGGGACCCTCCCTAGTTTCTCAGCTGTAAAGGGGGGAAGAGAATACAAATCTATGGAAAGAGTTCAGTATGTGTGCAAGGATATATGGGGAAGACCTTGGGAGACAGAGCAAAGATACCCTGCTTAGGAACACTCAGATAAGACACAGCTTAACCCTCAGATGTGTAACAGGCAGGGTAACAGACTCAGAAGGGACTCTCCCTAGTTTCTCAGCTGTAAAGGGGGGAAGAGAATACAAATCTATGGAAAGAGTTCAGTATATGTGCAAGGATATGTGTGGAAGACCTTGGGAGACAGAGCAAAGATACCCTGCTTAGGAACACTCAGATAAGACACAGCTTAGCCCTCAGATGTGTAACAGGCAGGGTAACAGACTCAGAAGGGACCCTCCCTAGTTTCTCAGCTGTAAAGGGGGGAAGAGAATACAAATCTACGGAAAGAGTTCAGTATGTGTGCAATGATATGTGGGGAAGACCCTGGGAGACAGAGCGAAGAGACCCTGCTTAGGAACACTCAGATAAGAGGCAGCTTAGCCCTCAGATGTGTAACAGGCAGGGCAACAGACTCAGAAGGGACCCTCCCTAGTTTCTCAGGGCTGTAAAAGCAAAAAATATCCGGTTGCAGATCGAAACGTGACTATAATGTCTGTTTCTTACAGGTTTGGCAGGAGATCCCTGATCATTTGGTGCTACCTGCAGATGGGGGTAGCCGGAGCCGGCACGGCCTTCGTGCCCAACTTCACCATTTATTGCGTCCTCCGTTTCCTGTGTGGCATGGCGATGTCGGGCATTTCCCTCAATTCAGTTTCTCTCTGTGAGTCTCCAGCGTCTCCCCCATCAGTCAAAGCCCCCAAACCCTTTGCTCTGTTTTGCAAAATGTGATTTTCCTTTTTCCCTTCCTCAATCTTTTGGGGATCTGTGGCAGAATATGAGATGCAGTATTTATTCTGTGGCACACCAGAAAATTACTCACTACACACATACACACACACACAGACAAGTATATTTTTTTAAAGTGTAAGGCATGGTTTGAGGGGAACTGAGATATATATTTATATATTTCTCTCTCTCTCTCTCTCTCTCTCTCTCTCTCTCTCTCTCTCTCTCTCTCTCTCTCTCTATATATATATATATATAT
>JANHJO010009706.1:0-11159 GCA_032468235.1 Pseudoxyrhopus heterurus
CTGAGAGCCTTGTTGCTGAATTAGGAAAAACAAGAGGGAAGACTTCAACAGAGGGAAGACTTAGAAGAGAGAAGGGTGGAATGCAACTTAGAAGATGAAGAGAGAAGGAAAGACAGGTGGGGGAGAAAAGAAGCAAAGATCTCGGCTTAAAGAAGTAGAAAAATTAGCGAAGAGGAAGGCAAAAAAAAAAAAAGGACTTAAAGCATTATAAACGACCCTCTACTTGCCCAGTGCTGGTTTTAACTTTTTAGCGAAGACTGTGGCGATGGTGAACCAAAAGTGGTTTTAAGAGGGCATTGGTTTTAATTTTCCCCAGGACTGCTATTTAAAAGATGGCTAAAAAAGACTTTAAAAAGCTTGTTTTCTCAACTGGTGTGAACAAGGAAGTTAGGAAGTTGGTAGACCCCCCCCCCAAGGAAGCCAACCCATTGGTGAAGCTGGGAAGGAAAAGCAAGTAGAAGAGAGGTCATGGGAAGATGCCTTAGATGCTTCTAGAACAACCCCAAGAATGCTGTGTTAGGGGAACCATGAAGAGAGGGGAAAGAAGACCGTAAAAAGTCCCGTGTGTATCGTAACCGCCTCAGCTTCTGGCAACGGCTGCGCTGTCGGTTTGTCATAAATGGGGTTTATTCTCGGAGGCTGCGGGGAGGGGGCTGTTGGTCTCTCTCTTTACAGGTGTACTTAGCCGGCTGTTTGCTGGGAAGCTATGGGGCAGTCTTCGCAAGCCAACCAAGTCAGCAGTTCCTGTGCTTAAAAGTAGCCATTGTTTCTGCTTGCTCCCTCTTCTCTTCCCTTCCCTTCCCTCCCTCCCCCACCCAAGAAAATAGTAGCTAGAAATCCTTGAGGCTGTGTGTAAACCACCCTCCCCAGAATGGGTGAGTCGAAATCCCGGTGGGAAGGACAGCGTTGCAGGTAGAGGTATTAAAAAAAAATAGAATTGTATTTGATTATTGTAGCCATTTGTTGGGTGGAGAGCTGTTTGGGGCGGAGGGGTGGGCATTGCAATGTTGTTGAGATTTTGTCCCTTCAGGTGTATGTAGAGCCAGAGGAAAAAAATGCCAAGGAAGTGACTTGATGACTTGAATAACTCCAGTGTAAACAAGCAAAGGAAGGAACATAATGAAACCAGGCGTGGCCGATGAAAACTTAACTCCTAGCAGGAAGTGGCTTCTTGGCATCTAGTGGGGGAGGAACTGCGCAGGACCATAAGTCCAACCTCTTGGGTATAACCACACTTTTTTTCCCCCCCCTGCAGGAGGGCTAAGTATATACAGATATTTAGACAGCAAAGTATTTGATTGGGGAGTGTTTCTTTTTTGGAGGGGTGGGGAGGATAAATGCCAGCTTCTTTCTAGCTTCTCTGCAGGTACTATAGCATCCTCTGGTGGCTTGACTTAGAAGTTGCTTGCTGCTCTTATGGCAAAGACCACCCTCCCTCTGAGGCTGGAGCTCACTTTCCTGGGAAGAAAGGACAGTGCCTAGAATGGGAAGTTGTTGTGGAATTGTGATCCATTTACGCAGCATTTGCAGAAGAGCTGGGAAGTTGAAAGCTAAGTTCTTCAGGGGAAAAAAAAAACCACCAGTGTTCGATATGAAGTGGAGGGGAGCTTTTAATTAACCAGTGTTATGATGGGGGAGGGGAGAGAATAATTTTCTATGTTTTTTTTAGATTATTTCTCCAGGATATCCATAACTTTTAGGTCTGGGAAAATAGCCTAGTCTGGCAAGTAATTTTCTGCAGTAGAAATTGAGACTATGGGAAGAAATTGGCCTTTAATGGCAAATGCTTATACACAAGTAATGTCCAGCTAAAAAGCTGTGTGTGATGACTGATCTGTAAAAATAGATCCAACTCTCACTTTTCCTATTAAGGGGAGGAGAAGGAAAGCCCCTGAGAAATATACAGATGTGGATTTTTCTGAAAGGAAGGCTTGGAAATTTAAAATTCTGGGGGCTGCAATGCCCAGGTAGGAAACTGACAAGTGAAAGTGGGAATCGTAATCTTTAGATATAGTAGTTGTGGTTCTCTTTTGGCATCTTTTCCAGGTACTTAATATCTCTTAAGAGACTTCAGGGAGAAAAGACAAGGAACTGAATGATCCTGTGTGTCTTATTCGTTCCAGGGGTAGTTTGTATAATTTTTGCAAGTAAGATTCTGCTTTTGATTGTTTCCCTTTTTTTGTAATTTCAAATCATTGGTTCTAAGAATGAGTTGCATTAATTCTGTAAGCCTGAAAAAAAAAATCGAATGATTAGTGATTGCAGACTTTGAAGTACCTAATTAATACAACAGTAATCATAACCTCCGTTGACTGCTCATAGCTCATGATGTATCTTGTCTTATGTTGGGGGAGGGGGCGGCCTGGGGAACAACTCTTGTCTAGACCTTTTTCAGATCCGTCCTCTCAACATTAACCTCCCGAAAAGCCTTGGCATCATAAAAAGCAGAGGGAGCAACATCTTTGCGAATGATAAAGGCAGAAATATCCTAGATGGCCTCTTGCCTGATGGAAAAGGTCCCAGATGTTTAACAGGTGAAAAAGCCAGAATCTCTGCCAACAGGGGGAAAAAAAGATCCACAAAGCTATAAGCAGTGAAGCAGGCAAATTTGAAGTGTATGAAATCAAATGTGAAATTCCCTAACCTTATGGAAATGAGGAGCACCCGTTAAAAAAACCAGTGCACGAAGGCCTGCACCTACAAATGGCAATATTAACCAATTAAAGAGAATCTTCAGGGGGAAAAAAATGGCAAAAGGTGCTTTCTCTACCCAGCTGGCTTCAAAAAATATTTGATGTGTGAATGATTCCCTAAATCAATCTTAAGATGGAATTGAAGAGAGAATAATGAGAGAAAAAAAAAAAGCATGGTATGGTTGGATCAATCATCTTTGGGACTGGAGAGCAGGCGATTTGTGTTGGTTGTTTGCCTCATGCCGTCTGGGAGCCGAACTGGTAACAGATAAGTTTGACCGTTTCTAAAAGAATTGCATGTTAGGGAAAAACTGAGTTAAATGTTCATTTTTCAGGGCTTTAGGAATGAAATCTTGGAATTTCGTAATGCATTATAGTCCCTTTCAGGTTTTAAGATGCTTGCTGGGTTGCCTGTGGCCCCCAGATACCACCTCAATGAGCTATTGCTCGGTTTATAAAGGTTCTTTATAGCATTCCCTGGCCTCGACTGCCTTGCCTCCTTGTGCTAGAGAGGCCACTACAAGTGGCACTTAATCGACGACAGCAAAGGAGTGCATTTTGTGTAGCCCTTGAGTACCTGTATGAAGTCTTGCACATGCCAATATTTTTTGTACGGTAATAAATAAAAATGCTCGGTATTTGCCAAAGGGATAGGAAGCTGTATCTTTTGTCACTGTTCAAATAAAACATGCTGTTTCTGGGTTCGTTTTTAATTGTTACTGTGTGAATAGTTCTGTTCTGGCATTTGGTGTGGGTGGGTGGGTATTCTTCTTGATCTTTCAGAATCTTTCTTCGTGAACACCATCTATTGGACAAGAAAAAGAAAAATAGAGCTGAAGACTCTCTCTAAATCAGGCAGGAGATTTTCTTTGCACAATGTTTTCCTCTCTTCCCTCCATCATTTGAGAAAAATTATAAAGTCCAGGCGCTTGGCAGTGCTATAGAGCGATCTTCTAACTAAGAGTGGTCTTCTCGTGGGACGATTTCTAAAATACTTAAAACTAGACAAGCTGGGGGAAATTACTTAGAGGTTTTGGGGTAAGTAATGATGTTCCTTATCGTATGCTAGTTTAGGAAGCTCCGTTCTACCTCAAGTTTCTACCTCAAGTTTCACCGTTCGCTCAGCTAAACTGGGTAACCCCCTAAATTCACCAGGATCGAGTGTGTGCATTAACAGTACGAATAACACACTTAAGCTTCTATATTTAGAAATCTGCATGCCACTTAAACCTGCTTGCATTCATCTCTGGTAGCACTAGTGATATCTGTTCCAGTTCCAGCCATGGAAGGGGGCGGGGAGGGCAACCGTTTGTTTGGTGTTATGTTTCAGAGGCTTCCTACTGCATAAGATGGTAGCTATTTGCGAAGTTAATGACTTACACATCTCTTGCTCCCAACCCTGTATGCGGTGCTTCCTGCGAAGGCCTTGGCAGTGAGTTTCCCGTTGTAAATAATGGCACAATTTTTTGGCGCAGCTTGGTGTTGTGTGGCGGGCGGGAGGGGCTCACTGTTTCTCCCAGTTCTTCTTTTTTCAGAGTCCACCAAGAGAACCCTGTCTGAAGCACGTCTGTTCAGTTGGCAAGTAAATGTGATGCCGTGTGCTTGATCTGCTTGTGTAGAGCATATGAACCCGGCTTGTCTTGGGCAGAGTAATAATGCTAGTTGAAAGAGAAGTCCAGTTGATGAGTGACAGAGAAAAAAAAATATGCCTGTGGTTTGAAAGGAGAATCTCTTGACCGTCACATACACAATCCTGCAGTGTAGCCAGTTCTTGTTTGGCTGAGAGACGAGTGCAATTGACGCTTTTAGGTAACCTGTGCGACTTTTCCATTCCTCTTAAGCTTACGGGGGGAGGGCTCGGGGTACTGAAGCCTTTAGTTTTTTTCCAGATGCACCTTAGGCTCTAACTGACACCAGAAATCACAGCTCCAGGAAGCTTAACTGGCAAGCCAACTTCACATTTCTACCCAATTCCTGACAAGAAGAGGAATGCTTTGTGTGGGGGGGTTTCTTCCTGTTCTATTTTCTTAACAGTTTGATTCAAGAGCACACAACGCTCAAAAGCCAGCTCCACGTGAGGCGGCACAGAAGCCACTCCCGTAAGAATAGCCTTCCGAAAAACCCATTTTTTCTCTCTCTTCTTACTTGATGGGATTAATGGGAGGAGTTGGGGGCACCCTTGGGTCTAGGTTGCTTTTTCACAGATCAGTAGGAGGAACCTCCAGACAGGACTCTCACACTGCAGTGGACAAAAATAAAACAGGTGAACATATTTTTTCTTTTCCATGTTACAAAGCGAGGAAACTGGAGATGTTAACTGATCTCCCTTCTGCCTCTTTAGGTTAACCCAGCTCCTCGTGAGGCGGCACAGAAGCCACCACAGAAGCCATCAGCTTCATGCTGATTTGAGGGCATTTTAGACTGTTCCTGTAAGAGTTCCATCCTTTGGGCGCTGAGGTATGAGTTGAGACCTGGTGTGCTTGATGTCCCAGGTATCCTCATCAACAGGTACTCCTTAAAACGGACCCTGTAACAATATTAAAACGGAGGCAGATGTTTTAAAATTACAAAAAAAACCTAACGAGACTGGCTTGTTTGGAATAATCGCCAAACTGATGCAAAAAAATAGATGTCTCTGGGGACCAGCCTTCTTGCAGTAAATGCGACAGGTGGTCGTCATTTGATGGATTGCCCAAATGCCTAACGTTCCTTTTAGCCATGGTAGTAAATTGCCAGTCACACCAATGATTGACAGTGTCTCGTAGGGTGAAGGAGGGTAGGGGGTTGTACTTGCAACCAGGTTTTTTTTTGCTGAGAATTTTCCAGGAACAAGCTGTTCAACCTGTAGCTCAAAACACCACAAAAAAACAAACACAGTTGACTTCATGCTAAAACTTGGATCCTGCCCAGGGCTGCTGTTCTCAAGGTAATCCGTTAAAAAAAAAAAAATTGAAAACATCAGAGCAAATGTTGCCTGTAACTTCTAAAGTTTGGAAGCCCAGTTCAAGGAAGGTAAACTTCTTTTTTTTACAAGTTTTCCTACGATGTTCATGTGCCAGGCACGAACCAAGTAAAATCTCTCTAAAAGTGTGTTAGCAACAAACGAGTTAACGAAATGCTGTACCTTTTTTGACGCAAGAGCAAACGGAGCAATCGGTGTTTTCCTGTCTTTGAGGGACATAATGCGGGTGGGGAGCCTCTTGGCCGACCTAGCGCTATAGGCAGTGTAGGTGGCTTTTTGAATGGGCGGGAAGGAGGGTGTTTGCAATTCTGCTAAGACTCTTTCAGGTCGTGGTACGTGGTCAGAAGTGGAAGCAGAAAAACAAAAAAACTAAACCAAAAAAAGGTTTTTCTTTTCCTGAGAGAACAAGCTGTGTTTTCTCAGGTTTTGCTTTTCACCTTGCTACTTTGGCCAAACGCCAGAAACAAAAAAAAGCAAAAGGCATTGGTGGTTGGCGCTCCTGGATTCCAGGACGGGGTTCGAGTCCCTGCGATGCCCTTGCTTTCGTTTAATCCAGATGCAGTCCTGGCGTGTGGCTGGGTTTTTTTTTGTCCTTTCCTGGATGCGGAGCTGAGGGATTGGCGGCTCAGTCCTGCTCACCCGGGCTTCCATTTTCAGGAAGAAGAGGAAAAAGAAGCTTTAGAAGAAACAAGAGTTTCCGGTTACGATGTAACACCAGCAAAACACCTGTTCGAGTGGGATTGGCCTGCCTGATTCATGCCTGGGAGGAGATTTGGCAAAGTTTGCCGTAAGAGCCACGTGGCCCGAGATGGGGAAAAGGGCGTGGATTGGCTGCAGAGCGTTTGAAGCGCCACTTGAATTTTGTCCCGTTAACGTGGCCTCATGCTTGGTCCAATAACGCTGGTCCGTATGCTGCAATGTTGAAATGCTTCTGTAATTAATCTTTTATTAAATCAGTTGGAAGAAATCGAAACTGGGCTTTAAAATCTTGCTTTGCTTTGCTATCTGTTCTTTTGTCTTAGGAATGCCACCTACTTCTTTTTTTTTAAATAGTTTTTATTGTTAACATTTTAATTTACAGGGTATCTTCATTATGCGTTACAAGCCAATAATTCACATTAAAATCCTTTCATCACGTAGCTTATCGTAATATATCAAGTCTATGTAATTAATCAACTATAAGTCTTCAGAGTTAACAAAATTAATGATTTATACATCTATGTATGTCTATGTATATTCTTATAATACAATATAACTCACATTTCATTTCTATTTCTATTTCATTTCATTTCCCAACCATGTGTACCATATATCCCAACATGCATAGTATTCTGATTTCCCCTTTGTCTTGTAATGCTTTAGTTAATTTGTCTAATTGGGCACACTCCGTAATTTTATTAATCGAATTCCATTCTGTTGGTATATTCCCGTTTTTCCAGTTTTGCGCAAAAGCTATTCCAGCTGCCCTTATTATATGTGTAATCAAATATTGGAATGCCACCTACTTCTTAAGAGATGGACAGAAAGAAATACAGGTAGCCCTCAGTTTACCACCACAACTGAGCCCAAAATTCATGTTGCTAAGGGAGAAAGTCTGTTAAGGGAGTTTTGCCCCATTTTACGACTTTTCCTGCCACATCCATTAAGCGAATCACTGCAGTTGTTAAAAACTAGTAACAAGGTTGTGAGGTGAATCTGGATTCCCCATTGACTTCGCTCGTCAGTCGCAAAAGGGGATCTCGCGTGACCCCGGGACATTGCAACCGTCATAAATACGAGTCAGTTGCCCAGTGTCCGAAAGTGGAGGTTTTCAAAAAAAAAAAAGATTGGACAATTCTTTGTTGGAACGATGTAAGGTCTCTTGCCCTGGGCAAGGGTTGGACTAGAAGGCCTCTTAAGGTCCCACCCAGCCCTGGGGTTCCATGCCTGGATTGCAATGGCGTTAGGGTTTTAACACCATTATTTTCTAACAGTTGGGAAGGGATGGGGATCCTTCCAATTGTAACTTCAGAAGGCTTGCGGTAATACTTGTGTTCAGAAATATTGGTGCATGTGGACTTATTGGATGAACCAATATCGCCCCTTAAAATTAATTTTGCTCTTTGTGGGTCTTGGTAGGGAGAAGGAAAAAACACACCTTTCAGTGGCTCAGAATGGCCGAAGACACCTGCCACATTTCGACTGAAATTTTCCACCTCAAAAGTGCAAGGATCCCAATATTTTATTTATTTATTTATTTTATTGTTGATATTTCTGTGCCGCCCCGCTCCCGAAGGACTCCGGGCGGCTCACAACACAACTATCTTAACAATAAAAACAGTCGTTAAAAACAGTATTTAAAATATAAAAACTATAAAATTTACAGAATATAAAGATGCCATCAAATCTGTGGCGTATTGGAATGGTTTGTAAAAGGAAGGAAATCCTCAGGATGGGAGAGAAGCTGGCAGGGTTCAAAAGAAATACTTGGATTTATTTGAGCGATGATCCTGAACTGAAGGCCATATGCGCCTTCAGACATATAGATATATGAGACAAAAGGCAATATAGGTAATCCTGGGCTTTACAGTTCATTTAGTGACCATTCAAAGTTACAACGGCACTGAAAAACACTGGAACACGGCTGTCGTGTCCCCCCTAGTCTTTCTTTTCTCTAGACTGGCCAGACCCAAATCCTGCAACCGTTCTTCATAGGTTTTGGTCTCCAGGCCTTTAATCACCCTAGTTGCTCTTCTCGGCACTTTTTCCAAAGTCTGAACATCTTATTTTTGTAATGTGGGGACCAAAACCGGACGGGGTATTCCAGGTGTGGCCTTACTAAGGGTTTTATAATACTTCATGTGATTTTTGATTCTGTGCCTCTGTGTATACAAACCAAGAATTGCATTAAGTTTTTGCAGGATTTGGGTCTGGCCAAATCCTAGAGAAAAGAAGGACTAGGGGTGACATGATAGCCGTATTCCAGTATTTGGGGGGCTGCCACAAAGAAGAGGGGGGGTCAATTTATTTTCCAAAGCACCAGAAGGCAAGACAAGAAACAACGGATGGAAACTAACCAATGAGAGAAGCAATCTGGGATTAAGGAGAAACTTCCTAACAGTGAGGACATTTAATCAGTGGAACAGCTTGCCACCAGAAGCCGTAGGTGCTCCATCACTGGAGATTTTGAAGAAGAAACTGGACAGTCACTTGTCTGAAATGGTATAGGTTCAGGCTGGACTAGAAGACCTCCAAGGTCCTGTCCTATTCTATTCTATTATTCTTCAACACTACCACAATTGAGCCCAAAATTTTTGTGGCTAAGAGAGACTGTGGTGAAGTGAGTTTTCCTCCATCTTACAACTTTTCTTGCCGCTGTTTGTTAAGGATAAAGCAAGGGGTGGGTTGCTACCAGTCTAACAACTGGTTCTCTTTTTTTCTGTGAAAACAAACCAGAAACCTTGCCTTTTCCTGCAGCTGCCAAGACTGAAAACAGCTGAGATGTGGTAATCCAGGCTGCCGCACCAATCAGCTGTGCTTTAAATGAAGGGAATAAAGGTCGGTATAACGCAGGGGCGGGCAGGCGGCGGATCCAGCTTTATTTCCGACAGAACCGGTTCGCTTGAACCGATAGTTCCATAACAACAAGTTCGCCCGAACCGGTGCGAACCGCTAGCAATCCACCCCTGGGATAACGGCTGCATTTGTTCGGTCAGCGACACGGTTGTTTCAGTGAATCTGGCTTCCCAGTTCACTTCGCCGGTCAGAAGGTCGCAAAAGGGAGACCACGTGACCCAGGGACTCCGCAACCGTCATAAATAGGAGTCGGTTGCCGAGCGTCTGAATTTGGATGTCGTGACCACGGGGATGCTGCAATGGTGTGAAAAACTGGTTGTTAAGTTCCTATTTTTCAGTGCCGTTGTAATTTTGAGAAGTCCCTAAATGAACGGTTGTAAGTCAAGGACCACCCATGAAAGAACAACAAAAAGAACGACAAAAAATACCCCACCCTACAACAATGGCAACAACAATCCGATAATCCATTCGATGGGCTGCATCCCACTCTGAGGTCCTCGGGCCCATTGGCAAAAGCAGGGCCTTGTGAAAAAGTGTCAAAGAGGGGAACTACAAGTGTGGACTTACTAGTCTATATATATAAAAAACGTATGTGTGTGTGTGTGTGGTGTATGTGTGTGTATGTTCCAGCATAACTCTGGAATGCCTCGAGCAATTTCAACCAAACTTGGTACACAGATGCCTTACCCTCTGGAAACAAACAATGTGGGGATAGGTAAGACACCCCTAACACCCCTCGGGGGGGTCTCTGTGCCTTAAAAATAGTGAAGATGCCATGGTGACAGCTTCACAGTACTCCACAAGGGGGCTCCCTCTGACTTGCAATGCTGCATGAGAGAGAACCGTGAGGCCCAACTAAAGAATAAGAGACATAGAACTACTACATCTAGAGCTTCAGAGACATAGAGCTACTACATTTAGAGTTTCACAGACAGTACAACGTAAGTCCCGACTACAGGATTTTCCTGTCTAATACAGGATAGTGATAAATAAATACCCAGGCAACACCGGGTTATTGACTAGTTTAAAATATAAATCACTTGGCTGGTGTATTATTAGTCCTGTGCTACTTTCAGGGTAGTCTAGGCAGACTCTATTAAGATTTTAGAGAAGTCTAGGTTGTTTCCCACTGTCACTTTATTTCCTGGCTAACAAGAGACAGGAAAAAGGTTTTATGGGGGTTAAGATTGCTGTGACATAGGATGGTGAGAGAGCCAGGCATCTTTCATTAGGAGAACTCCTTTGTTTAGTCATTATGCCGCCTTTGTCTTTGTCAAAAGATGGAAATGTCATGCTCTCTACTGAGGTAGCTGGCAAGGGTCTCCTGGGTCATTTTCAAAGGCTTATTTGAATTCTTTAATCAAAAGACTTTTGTAGAATTAATGACTTGAAGACTTTGCAGAAATATCTTGGAACGTACATAATATAATGGCCCTAAGAAATAGTTCTATCATTAAAGTTTAGATGAATTCATAAAAGAAGCAAAATCACCATTGAGTTGCATTACGCTCCTCTGAATTAAATGGACACATCCATATTTTTGCTGCTAATGATTTGGAAGTAATTTATATTTCCTTCTCTTGAATTTTTTTTTCAAAAATTTACTAATCTAGCCTATAACTCTACTGAGCATTTTTTGAGGTCACTTAAGTTTGGATTGGCACTGCCACCCACTGTGACAGTTGTACACGTGCTTGCAATTATTTTGTATTCAAGTTTGGTAAATCGACACTATTTTTTCTAATACCACCCACCCTCTGGATTTTCTTTCCCTCTTTTTTCTTCAGCTGGGTTTACACAAAATTCCAGTCAAAAGTCTAGCCTTAGTTTTTAAACAATGGTTTGTGGTTTAGCATTGTACGCCAACTAAACCATAATAGCAATAGCACTGTATTTATATACCGCCTATCAGGGCTTGCAACCCTCTCTAAGCGGTTTACAATGTCAGC
>JANHJO010009710.1:19742-29809 GCA_032468235.1 Pseudoxyrhopus heterurus
ACATATATTGCCTCAATCATTTTAATAAATCTATCACCAAAATCCATTGCTTTCAGCTGTAATAACATAAATTGCCAGTTCACATTATCAAATGCCTTCTGTGCATCCAAAAAGATCAATGCCATCTGTTTCTCTGGGTGCACTTCGTAGTATTCTAAAATATTCAAAATTGTCCTCATATTGTCTCTAATCTGTCTCTTGGGTACAAATCCATTCTGGTCTGTATGTATAAATTGAGTCAATAACTTCTTTAGTCTTTCTGCTATTATTGAGGCAAATACCTTGTAATCCACATTTAATAAAGATATAGGTCTATAATTCTTTATCTGTTGTAAATCTGAGTCCTCTTTCGGTATAATAAATGTTTCCAACCACGAGTTTGGTACTTTGGCATTCTCCAAGAGTTCATTAAAAACCTCCAGCATAGAGTTACCTAATGTATCCTGTAAAGTTTTATATAGCTCCGCTGGCAACCCATCTGGACCTGATGCTTTACCATTCTTTTGTCTTTTAATTGCTTCTGTTAATTCCATCAGTTATTTTTTCTTCCAACATTTTTTTCATTGCTTCCGATATTGTAGGTATTTTGGCTTCTTCCAAATATTCTATTTTATCTTTTGAAATTGTTTCTTTTTGGTAAAGCTTCTCATAATAGTTTTGTACTATTTTTGTCTTCCTTAAGATAATAAAGAGTTCCTTTATCATCCCTAAGTTGATGAATCAGTTTTTTTTCCTTCTCTTTTTTTAATTTATACGCCAACCATCTTCCTGGTTTATTTGCATTCTCAAAGAAGTTTTGTTTAGCTCCCTTGATTTTCCATGCTAGTTCTTCCTTTTCAATGCTTTTGGGAGTATTCTTGTATACTTCTTATTTACTGCTCCTGTTTTATAGTCCAATTTCGCATCAACAATTGCATTAAAATCTCCCAATACAGATATATTTTCATATTCTAGTTCAATTATTTTTTTGTGTAATTTCCTGTAAAAGTCATCTTGCCTAGTATTTGGGGCATAAATCGCCACTAAAAGCATCTGTTTCCCATTCATCATTATCTCCACCATCAAAATTCATCCTTCCTCATCTGTGTGGATTTGTTTAGATTTTATTGTGTCTTGGAAATTTGTTGGGAATTTGGGCTTCTTTTCTCTCTCTCTCTCTCTTTTGGATTCTTTGGCTATTTGGATTCATTGGATTTGTTGGACTTGTTTCCTTTTGGAGTTTTGGAAATTTGTTTCTTTTTTCTCTCCTTGGATTTGGATTATAATTTTTTCTTTCTTTTTCTTTCTCTTTTTTTGATGATTGGACTCAATTTCTTTTTATTTTTGGATTTTGAACTTTGAATTTGGGATTTTAGAATTTTACCTCTTTTACTTATTTGTTCTTCCTTTTTTGGGGGGAGTTAACTTTTAGTGGGCCAGAGTGGATTACAAACTAAGCAAGATTTGGATTATAAGGTGATCTGGACTGTCCCTTTGGATTATAAATAATTTGACTTTTTATTGTTGGTGATTTACACATATTGATCAATGTCGAGGAAGGCAATCTCAGCTCCTCCTTCAGCTCCTTCAGTGAGTTCAAGCCCTGGGAGCCAGTGAACCATAGAGGCCATGATTCAACAGGAAAAAGTTAATCAGGCACAATTAGAAATGTAGACTATGATGCAATCTATGATGGAGAGTATAGAAATAATGAAGCGAAATTTTCAAGATGACATGAAGGATATGAAAGATGGAATGAAGGATATGAAAAACGAGATGAAAGATGTAATAAGTGAAATAGGCAAAATGGACGGGAAAATAGAGAAATTCCAACAAATAATGGAGAAAAATGAGTAACAAATACAAAAAGTTGAGAAAGCAGATCAAATTGAGAAAAAGATGGGAGAGATTGACTAAGGCATTCTCTGCCTTGATTGATTCTAAACTTGCAGAGTTTATGGATTTCATTCCTAGTTTCTTGTGTTTTCCCAATTCTTTGCTTTTTTATAGCGCTTATTTGTGAAGAATTCTGATGAACTAAAAATCTTGGATAGGAAGATAGATTTTAGACACAATAAAGCAGCTTTTACCCACTCTACTAAAATACAGGTAATCCTCATTTAACAAGTGCCTTGAATACTGACCATTTGCAATGGTTGCAAATAGTAAAAAATAATACTCCACCCAATGTGCTCACTTAAATCCAAGTTTCTGCATCTGACAACAATGTATGCCAGAGTGAGAGAAATACTGGCATTACTGCATGATAGAACTTTGTCTAAATGAGGCAGCAGCAATCAGCGATCTTTGTAGTTTAGCAACCATTTTATCAAAACCAATTCTCATTGCTAAATGAGGGCTATCTATAATGGCATAGTGGTGATAAAAAGGACCTTTGAGTTGAGCTCTGTTCTTGATGACAATGGACACATTTTTGTGGTAACATGTAATGTTTTTTTGTGGCTTTTTAGGATGTTCTTTTGACTTCCCAATTCTAGCCTATAATCCTGGGATTTCTTATAGTCCCCCATCCCAGATCTAATCAGGTTGAACCTCAGTTAGCTTTTCCAAGATCAGACAAGGTAGTTGAATGCAGCTACAATCTATTTTCTATAGTGATGATGAAGCGTTTTGTAAATTTTGGATCAGTGATAAAGCCTATGTGAGAAAATGTCGCTTGGTACAGCTGCTGTTCAAATGCAAGCATATTTCTTCCTACATCTTTTGGCCAGAACATTTGACCAGCTTATCTGATGAAGAACTCTTGGAAATTCAAAAATTTGTAATTATTAAGTCAATCAAAGAATAGTATTTGAGATATTTCTTTTACAATACTTATGACTAATATGACTATAATTGTTTTCTGCTGTGTTGCCCTCTGTGCACCTAAGTCATAGCTAAGATGGCTTATATATGCAGGTACAAAGTTTTCGCTTCCACATCCTCATCTTCCCAAAGATAATCAACAAACATTCATATTTTACAAATGAAAAATACTAAGAAAGGGTGAGGAATAATTGGCAGAGTAGAACATAGGTATCCTTATTCCGGAGGAACCAGAAATCCCTAATGGAAGAGTAGTGCTTTAAATTAACTCTCTGGTGATGTAGTCATTTGATTTGGCACTTTCCTAGTCTAGCCCCACCTGCTGGTGGGCTGTGTCAGATGAAGGTTGCCTTGCTATTTATATTTGCTTGCATTGTTACATGCAAATAATTCAAATCCATTCTTCTTTCACAGAAAGGCCAGGGGGAACTATGGCGGTGGTGGTGGTGGTGGGGGGGATGGACGGACATGAATCAATCAATGAATGTTTTGCCCTGGAGCTTTTTGGAGCAGAAGTGACAACCCAGTGACCTAAAATATGTATGCAGAGAAGGTATGGAGGGGGAAGAAGAAAGCAAGATCTCTGCAGAGGGTTGGGAAGACAAGAATTGAGATGGAGGGGTCTTATCCCTTACAAGTTGGTGGTTATGGTCTCAATGTTCCTCAGCTGATAAAATGGTAGAAGACATAAGCATGTTCCTGATGTATTCAGTGATGGGTTCTTATACCGTACTTAGTATTGTTAATTTAAAAGACAAGAATGGAAAAAAAACCCTGATTGATATAAATCATCTGAGAAGAGTAATTCTTGCCCTTTCCCAAGTGGAATCCTCTGTTTGCATCATGAAGTGTTTGTGCTGCTATTTCCTGCTATGCTATGTTGTCAAATAGGCATTCAATGGAAGTGACTGAATCCGAATTGTTTATATTTAGGCAACCACACTAAGTTTGCTACTGCTGCTTGCATCCCTTAATATTTGTGTGAACGGATTTTCAAAGTCTCCTAAAAGCAGTTTTTGAAAGTAGAAACGAGGTGAAACCCAGTTCTTTTCAATAATAGTAATAGAGATACTAACACCCTTGTGGATGCTGGATGTTTTGCCCCCATAGACGAATATGGCTATTGCTATTTTCAAATTTACACCTGTGGTCATGAAAGCCAGTTTCTCAAGTACAGTGTTTTTCACCTTGGCAGTTTGAAGATGTGTGGACTTCAACTCCCAGAATTCCCTAGCCAGTTATATTAGTTCTAGCCTTGCCTTTATCTTGGACGTCATTTCTATTTTCTTAGCCCTAGGAAGCCCTGGGAAGTCTAGTCTTGCCTTTAGCTTTGAACCATTTATCTTTTCTTAGCCCTAGGAAGAAGACAATGACAATTGCTTCCAAAGGCGTTGCCAAGAAAAGTGCAAGTAGTTTTGCTTATAGTTGCCAGGAGACAAGAATTAAGACTGATTTGAAGGCTGTATCTAGGTATATAAAAGTTGCTCAGATATGAAGTTTGGCTACTGTCTTATTGACAACTAATATAGTAATATTATTTAATGAATTCTGATTGATATACTTCTAAGTAGACATGTCTAGGATTATATGTATCATCACCCTCAACCTTCTGCCCCCCAGGTATGTTGGAATATGACTCCCTTCACCTCCAATTTGCATCTTTAGTAAGGAAGACTGGATTAATTAATGTTTTAAAAATTTACACAATTAAATGGCTAAGATTTATTCAACTGAGTATCAGCCTTGAAAAAAGAGACATGAATATTTCATTGCGCAAAAGCCCAAAGGGAGATTGCTAGATAAACTTCCTTCATAAAGGACTTTTACAGCAGCAGAGAAGGACTGGTAACTCCAGACTTGGTGGGGAAAAAGTCTGTCCCATCAGACAAAATGAGATGATTGCCCTGGAATAATGCAGAGTGTGTATAATGCACGCCCCATCTTCCTACAATAGCTTGCTGCTCTTGGGTGTCATGTAGTGAAGGATACCATCCCTCCATCAGCAAAGTAAGATTCAACTTTGAGTTCAACTGGTTTTGCATGTGGGATGAGGGCAAAGTTGGGTAATTTTTTGTTTTTCAAACAACACATTAACCAGGCCTAAAGGTTGATAACCAACCTCAAATAAAGGTTGAGTAGTTGGCATTTGCAGCATATGCTGAACATAATATGAATCTTGAACATTGTTTTAAATAGAAAAACAAAACATCTGAATTGAGACCTAGGCCAGGTACTGTCTATCCTCCCATTGACACTTTGTCCACATTGTATATGGTGGTTTAAAACCAAGATATATTTGTTTCCAAGAATTGGTGGAAATTAGCAAATAAAATTTTCCATCAATGGGTTGGAACAGAAATATTGCTTCATGCCTTTTGATTCATACGTGGAGGACTAAATCTGCTCTTAATCTTTTCCATCGGAAGTCCAAAGGAAGTCACCCACACTGATTTGAACAGAGGTTTATCACTCTCAGAAGATCACTTGTACTATGAAAAAAAATACCTTAACTAAGGAAATAAATGTAGCTGGAGGGGTTGCCTCTTGGGTCACCCCATGGCACTCCTTAGCACTGCCATTGTTAGGCAACTTGCCAAGATGGCTAACTCTGTTTATACTTTAGCTCAGCCTAAAGAGAGCAATTAATAGCTGGTTTCCCAGTGGCAGGCGATACTTGGTGGAAGGGAAAATAAAGCAGGGGAATTCACCAATCCTTTCCTCATCTTGCTGCTTAATAAGTGAGAACAACCACTATTAGTCATCATCTTATTTCTGTCTAGGGATCAGCAATATGGGCAACATGCAAACTTTTCTATATTTTCAGAACTAATGCTTAGACTCAACCTTGTGTGAAAGATCCTGGGGAGTCTGAGAAAGGATGGAAGGGAGGGGAGATGTAAACAGTCATGAATAGAAGGTTGACAGCTTTTTGCATAAATAGCAACTCAGCCAGGTGGTTAAGAAACCTGGAAAGAAGTATTTTAAATCACTCGACTCCAACTTAATAAACTCTCCATAACAGACGCTGGGAAATCCCTCTTACAGTTTTGAAAGTTCTGTATTTACCCCCAGGCTAGCATTAAGAAGACCTTGCTGAAATCTTTGCATTTTTTGCTTCATTGATCTTGCCCAGCTTTGTGATCCCTGACAGACTATTTCTACATCTCACTGGGGTGGATGTATGACTGGTTGAGAACTGCTGGGCTCGACAAGAGCTGCTGCAGTCCTGTGCAGGTTTATTTGAGATAAAATTCCTCTTGAATTCAGAGAGACTTTCTCCTGAGTAGATCTACCTGTCTTGCTGTGCATAAGATGTTATTGCTTTTATAATACCAGCAGGCATTCACCTTCTGTGTTCTGTTCTGCTTTCTGATGTCCAACAGCCAAACCAAGCAATCTCAGCAAACAGAATGGCAGAAGGGGAGAGATGGAAAAATCAAGTGTCCATTATGAGCCCTCTTTTCACATTTGATTGCAGGCCAAGATTTCCTGACAATGAATTATTTAATCTCCTTAATGTGCAGTGAGAGCTCAATGCGCCTGCCAGGGTATTGGTCAGTGGCTCATGTTCTATCTTGGCATGGTACTTGCTTGCTGGCAACTGATCTTGCCCAAGGCGTATCCTCCAAAGGCCTTTCAGAGCCCAGTGAGCTCATTGCTGTCTCCACGACCTTCCCTAGGACTAGTGTCTGGTGTCTTGGGTTCCAATATGGCTTCACTAAAGAAAAGAAAGAGATCTCAACCAATTCCCTTTAGAGATGCTGCAATTGGATAATTTTTAAAAAGACATTTTCAGAGAGCTTTGACTATAATATGATCGCTGTTATGACAATCCTGTGAAACAGTTCATCTTTCTGTCTGTATACTGCAGAACCTGAGAATGTCTTTTCACTAATTGCTGACAAGGCCATTCATGGCCAGATAGATTCAATCCCAGGGTTGGCTGCTTTTCAGTTCAGAACATGTGGACAAGAGAGAGAAAAATAAGTGGTAGTAAAATTGAAGACGTCATGTCCAAAGCTACTTTAAGGATTTCAGTTTCAGAGAAATATTTGATAATACTTCTCCAAGGTGGATAAAAAAAATGTCAAGATGGTAATCACAACCATGTGACCAAACACACACACATTTTTACATTCATCTCACTGTACATAAAAAGGGTGGGACTTCAATCACATGGTTGTGACTGTCATCTTGACTTCTTTGGCAACCCCTCCCCTCAGACAGCCCCGTTTATTTCCCTGATAAGGTTACCTTATCTGGAGGAAGGATGTATTGAGATGGATTTATACTCCATTCTCTTGTAAATGGCCAACTGACCCAGTACCCTGTCTCTACTGACTCAATTAAGCCAGAGCGAAACATTGGTCCTGCTTTCCCTATAAATTGCCTCTCAAACTGAATACAGAGAAATAGAGGCTCTCATCTCTCTTGCAACTGCAAAGGGCTACCCAAAATTAGAACAAGGGCTAGTTTATTGCCTGCTCTGGGCTAGTATAATTACCTACCAGCCATGTGGTCAGGAAACACTTGAGAGAAATTTATGCCTCTTTTACATAGTTTTCTCTCATTTCCATAAGAACCATATTAACATATGTGCCAATCAGAAAGACTAACCTCAAGCTGGCAAAAAGAAAGAAAGAAAAAAACCCTTAAACCATTTCCATTTTCTCGACTGAGTGTATTTATTTAAGAAGCAAATGCAGCAAGTTTCAGAACTGCCTGATTGCTTTTTAAAATAAAATGAGATACAGGATTAGCTAATAAAACCTTATTTTCCAGGAATCAAAATCCTTAAAGCAGCTCATCCAAATGGCATGCAGATTGCGAAGGACGAATCCTAGAATGTAGCCACACAAAAGAGATACTCTTAACCCCCAGTTTGAAGTGAAAGTCTGATTTTGCAAAAGTAATTCTAGGGAAAGTGAGCAATAGGAAAGAGCAGCACTGAATCCAAAGTCCAAAGCACATCCTTAAAATAACTGCATATTTTCCTGGGCTCACACATGCAGTCAATTAAACTTACGGCTATTGGCCAGCAAACGGCTTATACAGGACCTTCATTACACAATCTCAGGAAAATATATGTATGGCTTAAGGTGGCACCAACAGGTGTGGGTGAACATGCACGCTCATGTTCATATGCAAAGCACGTTTCCGCCTTTGGATCTGAAATTACTGCATGTTTCTAATAAGCAAGACTGTCAGGTTCTTCTATAAAAGGGGTAACTATTTTTAAATCCTGATTTTAAAACAGGTCTTTCTGAGGGAAACAATAAAAATTGTTAATAGTTTAGGATTTTTCCCAATTTGCATCTACTCACAGCACAAACGTGCCCAGGCAATCTCTCCCTCCACCTCTGCGTACCAGTGATGTTGCTGTCCTGTCCCTAATCCATGAGTGAAACAGCCTTGAAGTCATTCTTAGCAATCAGTATTTTCTCCCTTATTCTACCACTATTCTAGAGCAGCCTTTAAATGGGTAAAACCTGTTAAGCTTTATCACCCATTACTTTGGAGAGAGAATCAAGGGATTGCAGTGACTTGAAACTAAAGCAATATCAATTGGCAAATGCAAATCATACATTTTGCCTTGGTAGAATTTTCTGCTGACTTAGGGACGGATGGAGAATGTTTTAACACCCCCATTTGGAAAGGTCCTTAGAAACACACAAAAGGGTCAAAGACGTTTCTCATAGCAGAAGTTTGATTGTAATGGGATCAAAGCTGAAAAGACCCTCCGAGGCATTATACTGACAATCTAGTGAGCAGAGGACAATAGGAGAGGCTTGACAAGCTAGCATTAGTGCAAATGGCTCTTCATAGAACATAGGGATTAAAGATCACAGTATTATACAGATTGTAGGGATTAAAGACCACACACTTTCTGTTTGGCTTGGAAATGTAGCAATCCTGTTGCCATTTGACAGCTAATAAAGGCTTTACTGTCTCTGCACTTGAGTTTCCTGTTAGCCATTGTGGCTAATAGCTATTGATGTGTTTGTTGTAAGGTTTTGCAACCCTCTCTATAGCCATCCCCATATCTTCTGGCTGTAAATTATAGAAGTTGCAGTGCTATGAGATGTTATTGCCCTAAAATCAACTATCCATCTCTAACTCTGGGCTATTCTGAATCCTGATGAAATGAGAAAGTTTGTTCTCAGTCTACTCTGTACAGCTGTGGCTTGGATGAGTTAAAGCATAGCCTTCAGGTTAATAATTCTTTTATATTTTTTAAAACTATTGTGGCAACCTTAGCGTTTGCCAAAGTACGTTCATCATTTGAGGTGCTATCATAAAACAAGTTAGTTTCTAGCAAAAAGAAAAAAGATCTCTTGACCCCCAAACTTCAAACTGAGACTTGAACAAGGGCTGAAATAAAATTTTACACCATAGGCAAAGCTACTCCTATGCTTCCTAAACTGCTTCCCCCGCCCTAGCTCATCTCTCTCTGTTCTGCCAAGTTTGCTTTCACCCTTTCTCATAATATTGAGGCTGGAAAGTGCCTCTCATCCCAGACCTCTCCCAGCCCAAGGCAACTTCCATTACACTTACTAGTGCTTTCTCATTTAATAAGCACTTAATATCTTAATAAACTTTTATTGAATGCATTAAAAGGAGAGGCTGTGGAACACTCAGTGTTCAGCTGGCTCATCGGCTAAAGCTTCTTAGGTGAGTGCTCTTTAATTGGCCGAAGTCATAATTTATTCACATTGAGAAATGTTCACACAAAGGAAAATATGACCCAGGTAGACTGTAGGCCTTTATTGGGTCTTGATGCAGAACATGATTCCTCACCCTGCTTCTGAGATAAGCTATTAATAGTCTTCATTTTGCTCCCACCTTTCATAAAAATTTTGCTGGGGAAAAGCCCAACTACCATGTACAAAAGAAAAATCAGGGCGCCAATAATCTGTCCCCCAAGAACTGTTTCCTATAAACTCTTAATTCCAGTTTTACATTCCCAAGGAGACCCACCCCCCCAGCCATCCCTACCCAGGTTTTGTGGCTCCCAGTTTTCTTTTCTGTGGGAAACGGGTATCTCTCTCTCTGTGTCTCTCTCTGTGCTCTCTCTGTGCTCTCTCTCTCTCTCTCCCTCTCTCTCTTTCTCTCTCTCTCTCTCCCTCTCTCTCTCTCTCTCTCTCTATCTCATCTATATATCCCTCCCTCCCTCCATCTATCCATCCATCTATCTATCCATCCCTCCCTCCATCTGTCTATCCTTCCATCTATCCCTCCATCTATCCCTCCATCTATCTCTC
>JANHJO010009714.1:421-21596 GCA_032468235.1 Pseudoxyrhopus heterurus
GAATATAGTGTGTGGAATCCAGCAGGGCACTGCTTATCTTCCTTCCTTCCTTCCTTCCTTCCTTCCTTCCTTCCTTCCTTCCGTCCTTCCTTCCTTCCTTCCTTCCATACTGCATTGTTCTCAGCAAACAAAGGGTGGAGCTGTTGCTTTGAGAATTGATCATGATTCTACATCTGGAGAGCGAAAGCGAAGATAGAACTGAACATCGTAGAGTGTATCTTTGTTTTAAAGTGTGTGGAGCACACAAAGCCCAGGAATGCTGCATGGTGCTCGTACTTTCTGTCAGGGTACAATCCAGTGAGAGATCTCCCTGCAAATCCCATTAAATAATGAGACAAGGGTAAGAATATAAGGGTGCAGTTGTAACAAGCTGCTATTAATTCAAAGGGTGATTGTGCCAGAAGACCTCCCACTCCGTTGTGTGCAAGAGGATTAATTATGTGCTCTCTGGGAGATACTGTAGTAAAAAACAGAAAAGGTTCCCATGCTGACTTGCTGGAAAAAAAATTCATTTTGTCAGTTTGACTGTTTCAGAAGCACTCCAAAGTGTTTCGTAAAGAACTGTCACATAGGGGAAAAAATATATTGATAACTATTGATAGTCAACACCTATAACATGGACTGTGTGAAAGGAGCCCCTCTCAATTAATTGCAAATGCATTTAGGGCTAGAGCCTTGCAGTTAAGTGTGCCTATGTTTACTGAGAAATAACTCCCATTGGGCTCAGTGGAAGGCACTTCCAAATACATACAGTATACATAGAGCTGCAATCTGAGTGTACGCAGATTATCTTCCCAGTACTTTCCGATCTTTGGGAAAATTATAATGAGTGAAATTACTTTTTGAAATACTTTTTGACTTTTGGGATGTTCTTTAACATTACAAGTAACAGAAACCATGGGCCAAATCTGAAATATTCACAAAAATCCTCTGGAAACCATAAGTAGAAATCTATATCTATAAATGAGAAGTGTATGTGTGTGTATGTGCTCTATACGCTCCTACACGGCACAACCAATCTTGCCCAAACTTTACACATACATACCTTGCCTTTCTAAGATCAGCACTGGGGGGGGGGTTATGAACACCGACGAGGGGTTTGTGCTCCCAGAAAAAGCTGCTGAAGTGCCAACCCCCCCCAACACTAACCGCAAAACCTGTACTGCGCATGCCCCAAGCGTGGCACATGCTCAGTACAGCCATTCCACGGGGCTCTGGAGGCTGCAGCCGGCAGTAGGAGATAGCTGAGGAGCGCGGGTGGCGAGTGGGCGGTAGGTGGGTGGTGGGTGGCAGGTGGGCGGGCGGGAAGCCGGTGGGCAGTGGGCGGGCAGCGGGTGGCGGCCAGGCAACCGACCACCTCAGCTTCGGGGCGGAGGTGGAGGCACCAGCAGCGACGGGACGATATACCCGGGCGAAGCCGGGTAATCAGCTAGTTACATATAAATCAATTATACCAAAAGCATAGGCTATTGTTCACTGGTTGAAATCAAAGGACTTTCCTAGTACACCCAAGTCAAACATGATAAACTCCATAGAAATGCTGGTCAATGTGAATTTATTGTATTGTGCAAATCCAGAAAATTGATTAATTTAGTTACAAGATGGAGAATGTGAACATAGCCAGTGTCTCTATACTATCCTTCTCTGGTTTTGTGCTTTTTAGATGTACTGTATTGCACTATCAGTGCCGTAAGAACTCAACAGATTTTCATCTTGTGCACAAGTACGAACTAAAAACTTCTTGAATGATGGACAAGGTGCTTTGTGTAAATTCTGGAATAAAAAGTTACATTCTCACTAGATGGCCAAGTGTTTGCGTATTTTTACTAAGAAAATTCATAAATCTGTCTGTGAAATCACCAGAAGCTGAATTTGACTCAAAGGAGACCTAACCACAGGATGTTTCAGGATGATGCTAAGAACAGCTGTAGCAACACTGATTGTATTTTCATTCTTTTCAATCCCTGGCCATTCTGAATCTGAAATATAAGACCTGAAGTGGGAGTTTTGTAATGGCCTACAGAGGCATATGAGTAGCCAAACTATTTTGCACTTGAGCAATAGTATGGGCCCTCTTTGTCCATTTGTGGGTCTGCTTCAAGGTGCTTGCACTTACCTTTAAATCCTTCACAGCTTGCTATTGGAACACGTGAAAGTTTGCCTGTTCCAGGAATGGTGAACTGTGGCATTCCAGATGTTGCTGAATAATAGCTCCCATCAGCCCTATGATGGTGATTGATGAAGGATGCCCAGAGTTGTAATTCAGTGATACCTGGAGGGTCAGAAGTTCCCCTTCCTTAACCTCTCACCTTGTGGGTCTACTCTTCAGTCAGATCATCTCTGGGGGGGAAGCCTCAATGCTGACATGCATAGGCAAGTGTTCTGGGGAAGTATAGTAACTTATACTGTTGTTGCTTTGGTTCTTGTTTTTTTATATATATATAATTGTGGGACTGCAGCAGTTGCATAAGGTGTTTTTGGCAATTGTGCTTTTTTTTTAATGCAAAAGATAATCCTCCTCAAAGTTCAAATAAACTTACAGTTGTCTTGAGCTAGGCTTGTGGCATTCTAGGGGCCCTGTGATGATATTCAGACAAGCTGAAAACAGATTATTCTGAGAAATTTAGGACTAAATCTCACTTTGCTTTTTATTGCCTACATAGGTTGATCATATACATTCTGAGACTTATTCTTCTTTAATGTTGGTCTTCTTGCTTCTGCCTCCATTCCCTCCAGGTCTTTCAAGACAGACCTGAAAATATTAATAGTAATTGTCCTGTGGAGAATTCTTTTTTTTATTTTTTATTTTATTTTATCTTACGAACAATCCATCATCCATTAAACAGAGTGTCATCTGAATACAATAGCAATAGCAATAACACTGTATTTACATACCGCCTATCAGGGCTTGCAATCCTTTCTAAGCGGTTTACAATGTCAGCATATTACCCCCAACAATCTGGGTTCTCATTTTACCGACCTCAGAAGAATGGAAGGTTGAGTCAACCTTGAGCCTGGTGGGATTTGAACTTGCTAAATTGCAGGCAGCTAGTGCTAATTACAAGCTCTCTAACCACTGCGCCAACCAAGACTCAATCAAGTGCCAAGACTAGTTACTGCTCTAAATGAAATGTGGTTGGGCCTCTTGATTCTCTTTTTTCTAAGTTCTTTTACTAGTTGACAAAAAACAGAGGGTATCCTTTTCCTCTCCATCTCCATTCTATTGAGTTAGGCTTGGGATAGGCAGGGTTCACTTTGATCATCAGAAAGTCCTCTTTGGGCTTCTCTCAGTTAGACTCTATCTAACTTGTGTGAATTCTCCAAGTTCTACTATATACAGAGATTGTGGTGCTCCATGGGGATGCATAACTAGTACTACACCTAGTACTTTTGAATAACTTACTGTGTGATTTCAGCTGATATCCAGTCTCTTTATACTATAGACAGCACAAAAGAAAAATGCAGAATTAGAGAATGCAGTATTCAAGATCAGTACAAACTATCTTAAGATCAGTGTGTACAGTTACATTAGAAGGCAATATCCAAAGAAGCAGTCCCAGTCAACCTTACTAATTACTTGTTTAAATTTATTAAGACTAGTTTTCTAACACCTATATCATTAGATTCCTTTAGGGCATACAGAAATAAATATTCATAGGGGTAGGTAGTTTTGTAGGCAGGTTTTGTACAAATAATCGTCAGGGTTTATTTGGATGTCTTTTAAATTATTGAATCGCACATCACACAATTTTTTTTTAATAAAAAATCAACCAGCTGAACCTTTTGAAAGTTTTTCTTTTTCATTATTTGATGTTCATAGCATGTGAGGACTATCAGTGATTGCCTATTATGTGGCATTCAGAAAGGGAACAAGGGCAATCGAATGGCAAAATGTATATGATGATGTCATCACCCACACATCCTGACTTGAGGACTTGAATCAGATGTCAGGACACAAGCACATAATTGCCTCAAACGGTGTCACTCCACTCATGTCATTTTGGCATCTACAGTTTGCTGCTGATCTGTCAGTCCTACCAAGTAGTGCAGATCTAACCCACTTTTATTCCAACAACTGTAGAAACGGAACCTTGCAAATTCTCTTCATGAGACTTGGAGGGGGGTGGGACTGTTGAAGAATTTTTATCTTCAGTGTTTAATTATGAGGTAAATGGTTCATGACAATAACTTCTAATGAAGAAAATAAACGTGTGAGGCAAAGTATAGTTAAAATAACATTGTCTTTACTTACAACCAAATAAAGAAACAATATAAACACCTATTACTGACTACTTTGTATTATTTATATACACACAGACACCCATATACATAGACACCCAGCATCATGTCTGGTCTGTTCAAGAAGCAAGAGAGAAGAGCCAAAATATGAGGTAAGATCACCTCAGGAACAGGAGACTCCTCCCCTTCAAGTGGGAGGGTTTTCCCACCAATTTTAATCATGGTGAGCCAGGTCAGCATATTCTGACAATTCCCCTTCTTGCTGGCCAGGTGTAAAGCAAAAATCAGACTATCATAAAGTCAGACACATCTTCTGACATAATAGATTATGTCTCTCTGTTGGAAGAGGTTTAGTAATCAGGTCTGCAATCTGATCATGAGTTTTACAGTAACGAATTGTCACAAAACCCATGTCCACTTGTTGTCTGACATATTTATATTGAATGTTGATATGTCTAGATTTTGAACCTACTGCAATATGCAAAACCCCTTCTGAGTCTAAATTATCTGTATACCCAAATATGTATTGATGCAGCCTAGTGATTTTAGGGTGAAGTGTTTCTGTAATGATTTTGAAAAATTATCACACATACACCCGTTTGGACCAATATATACTATGTCATCGACATACACTAGGACTTTCTCATGCCCACCTTGTGATCTCCTGGTAAACACGCATGGATCAGCTGTTGAGACAATAAAGCCTATAGAATTTAGGGTACACAAATACCATGTTTTTGTTGATTGTTTTAGTCCATAGAGACTTTTACATAAGAGCCATGTATGGCCTTCTTGCTGCTGAAAACCTGGGGGACTTTTAACATAGATTTCTTCATCCAGTTTTGCGTGTAGGTAGGCTGTTTCAACATCAAATTGAAAGACTGCTTCTTTACAGGCTGCTGCAGTGGCTAGCATAGCCTTGACACTTTCAGATCTGACAATAGGCAAATTTGTCTCTTCATAGTCATAAGGGAAACGTTAAGCAAACCCTTCTGCCACTAAACGTGCCTTATACATTAACTGGTCACCTGGCATTGATTTAATTTTATACACCCATCAGGTGCCAATTGCCTTCTTTTCTTTTGATAACTTAGTAGGAATATAGACATTAAGCTTTTTCAAGCTGTCCATCTCCTTCTGCATTGCTTCCCTCCACTTATTCTGCTCCTGTTCAGGAAGTTGTAAAATGTCTGAATAAGTCTTGGGAGTAATGATAATATTGTTTATCGAAGCAATGAGTCCTACATGATACTTCTTAGGAGGGATGCCTTTGTTGGAATGCTTAGATCTGTGAACCTGTTGCCATCCTGTCTTCATCATCATTGGATGTATCATCCTAGTTGCTATCGCCATTCTGGTAGTGTGTTGAAGTACTAGGCCCTGTTGCTTGGTAATATCTTGTATTCTGTGGTGGAACTTTGGTAATAATAGGATCTGTGGGTACAGCTGATCTGATGTAGCAGGCATCACTGGAATCGGTGTTGTGTCCCTACTGGTAGTAGTGGCAGGACTTACAAGATCATCTTTTGGTATATAAACACCAGGATCATTTGCATGGATCCTGGACCAGTCAGATTCCTCTTCAAAAGTGGCAGAGCATGATATGAAGATTCTGCCTCCTTTGTCCACGAACCAATAGGCCTTGGATCCTGTGGCGTAGCCCAAGAACCTTAGCCTCTTGGCTACATTTTCTCCCTTCCTTCTCTGTTGTTTGGGTATGTGGGCCCAAGCAAATGACCCAAACAATCGGAGATGGGAGAAGTCTGGTTTCTTTCCATACATTATGAAGTAGGGTGTTTGATTGATCACACTACTCCATGTACGGTTGATGACATAATTGGCAAACAAGATTGCCTCAGCCCAGTACCCTTTGCAAATGTTGGCATACGCATTATAGTCTGAAGTACACCATTTCTACTCTCCACAATGCCATTCTGTGATGGAGAAAATGGGGTGGAAGTGAAGTGTTTGATTCCATTTTGTTTAAGCCAGATTTGGAATTCTTTTGACATGAATTCTGCTCCACGATCACTTTGGACCTGTGCCACAAGGAGGTCATGTTGGATCAGAATAAGGTTAACAAGGTACTGGAATGTCTTGAATGTCTCAGATTTTTCTTTTAGTATGTATATGAATCCATACCTGCTATAGTTATCTACGATTGTCAGGAAATATTTTTTATTGCCTAATGAGGCTGAAAAGGGGCCTATCAAACTAGCTGAAATATGTGTGTTGATTTGTGAGTAGATTGTTTTGGAATTGCTGCAGTTTTAGATTTTGTCAATTTGTAAACTGCACAATCAATAAACATGCTACACCCTTGTAGTTCAAGACCTTCTGAGTATTCAGGCATCTTTTTAATTACCTGGAAACTTGCATGACCCATCCGTTGATGTAGAACATGGGCACACATAGAATGTAAAGGTTTACCTGTTTGCATACTTTTAACCTTTTCAACCCTGGGAGGATTCTCAGGTTCTTTCTTTGGGTTAGTATGTTTTGCATGTATTTTTCTGTGTCTATGGGTCTTGGAAACTGCAGGAGGAGCATCAGGGTCTCTCTCTAGGTAATCTCTCTCTGGGCCTATGCTCTCCTGTTTTGTATTTACCTTTTTTGTTTTTGGTTCTAAATAGGGGAGACCATTAATTATAATGATATTCCCATCAATTCTCTTATTGAAAGTTACATATACCCCACCCCTCTGGTGAATTAGTTGAAAACCATAATCTTCACAAAGTTTAACTGTGCTGAGTAGATTATTCCTAATATCACGAATAAACAGTACATTATGTATTTCACCCAATTCAGGAATGAAAACAGTCCCTTCCCCTGCCACATTGACATCTATTCCAGTAGCCACCTGGACTGATGACTCAGACTAGTGGAAGTCCTTGAAGTAGTCTCTTCTGTGTGTGACATGTCTACAGGCTCCGGAATCCTGAAGTCAGAGACTTTGACTTTGTAATTTGGGATCTGGGAACTCTTCTGTGAAGTCTTGTTTATAAAGGATATGCTGGACTTGCCTTTGCCTCTACCTCGGCCCCTTCTATTTTCCTTTCCTCTGTGCTGGGGTGTGGAATTGCTGGTGCTGTGTTGTTGTGGACAATCTTGTCTATAGTGTCCCTCAGAACCGCAGGTGAAGCATTTTGGCACTGAGTTAACTCTCTCTCTCTAAGTACACTTGCCTTTTGGTGGATTTAAACTCTCTCCTTTATGGGACGCTGGCCCTGCATCTGCGGTCTTTCTCCAATAGGCGTGCTGATAGGTATTCAATATTTAGCTGATCATTAGGTAGTCCCTCAATTGTAATAATAAATGTTGACCAACTTGGGTCAAGAGATGCAAATAATATGCTGATCATAGCCTCTTCTGGCACATGATGACCCCTCTGTTCTAGATCAGCTCTCTTGGATCTCATTTGTGCCAGGTGTTCTCCCATGTTTCCACCTGGTCTCAAAACAGGCAAAGAATTCTTTAGCCAGTACACACTTGGTCCCAACAGATGTGCTATGGAAGTATTTCTATAATGTAGTCCATACTTCCTGAGCTTTAGCTCCATCTGGGATACTTGAGTGAAGAGCAATGTCAATGGACATCATGAGGGTGGTATATGCTCTGATGTGTATTTGTTCTAAATCATGAGTCCATGATTGTGGGGATGGATTTAAAATCATCCCCAAGGTATTTTCCCTCATTAGAATTAATTTTATTTCTTTTTCCCATTGTTTATAATTCTCACCAGATAACATTAATTTTCTGATGTTAATAGGTAGTGCTGCAATTGCAGGTAATGGGTGATTTGCCTGTATTATATGTTGGACAGCTCCTGGGGCTGCAGTACCTGGAGCTGCCATAGGAGGCACTGGAGGCGCTGCTACAGGTTTTGGTTGTAGCAATAGAGTCTGGGCCGGAACAGGAAATTGCAGTATCCTGCCTTGTTCCAGTATTGTACTGAGCTGCTGCATTAGCTGATGATGATGGGGAGAAGAGGCAGCTTGCTGCTCCATCAGAGGAGTCCCTGGTACTGAGTCACCTACCAGGATCCGAAGATCTGGAGCTGGTGGAGTTGCTGGAAGGTGACTCAGAGCTACTGGAGGATGTAAGTCAGCAGTTGGAAGTTGGAGGGCCACAGGGTCAGTTGCTTCTGCCGCTCAGGCCATCAGTGTACTACCAATGGGGGTGCAGCAGTACTGTGGCAATTGTTGCCAGAGCGGACTGTAGTGCCGACACGACAGTCGTTTCAAGGTTCAACGCGGTAGGTGATGTGATGATCGATGCGGCAAGCAGTGCAGGGGCTTTCTGAGCCTGGTTGACCAGGCCTGATACTCCCACGGCCGCTGGCGTTGTTCTTTGGTTGGCCAGAAAGGCGGCCATTGCTTACATCTTTTTGTTTAGCCTGTTTTCTAGTTTTCCATTTAACAGATAGATACTATCTAAAAGGACTGATTTTTTTACAAGTTCTAGTAGAGTTAGAGGACAATAAGATGGCTAGCAGAAGCATAAATCATGCATAGCACTTTAAAAAAAAAAACCTGAAACCCTCATAAACCTGGTGCATATTTTCTCATGGCAGACAAACATTTAATGGGTAGTTTAAGGCTTTGTGAAATCTCACCTCTGCACAATTTGGATTAATGCAGTATAATCTAACCCATGTAGTTCTATGCTGAGCTGCCTTTAAGGACCATTCAGAAATTTAAACTGGTTTAGTATGCTATGGCTATTGGAGTAATGGGTACTCCAAGATCTGCACATCATACTTCCATTCCAAAAATTGCAGTGGGAGCCACTCAGTTTCCAGATGCAATTCAAGTGCTATAATCACCTTTAAAATCCCACATGACTCAAGACCTGGTTATTTCTAAGGCTGTCTACTCAGAGTAAATCTGATAGTCTGGTAAGAGTGGCCCTAATGC
This sequence comes from Pseudoxyrhopus heterurus, assembly GCA_032468235.1. Classification (NCBI taxonomy): domain Eukaryota; kingdom Metazoa; phylum Chordata; class Lepidosauria; order Squamata; genus Pseudoxyrhopus; species Pseudoxyrhopus heterurus. The sequence goes on from JANHJO010009714.1 coordinate 9,577, forward strand.
AAGTTCCTCCCAGGGAAACCCATAACAGTGCCTTTTTCATGGTGGCGCTTCTCTTCTGGAATGTCATGCCCTCATATATACAAAATACCTCCTCTCTCATGAGTTTTTGTAAAGAAGTGAAAATTTGGTACCAGGAGAAATCATTTGGGGGATGTTAGAATTTAGTATCTATCCATGTTGATCAATACTATTGTAATTTATATTTTATTACTATTGTTATAAATCTTTAGGTTTTCTTGTATACACTGCTCTGAGCACATAATTTTTTAAAATAAATTTAAAAAACAAAAATGGATCATATTGGAAACTGAAATTTCAGGTCTGCATTTGCAGTCCCCAGTAAACAGTCAGTGCAGATTCAAGTAGATGTCTACACTATCTGAGTTATAAGTCTAGGTTCTACTGAGCTACTCAAAGTAATTATTGGATGCAGATGAGAAGATGAACTCAACCAGGTCCACAAGATTCTGCAGGTGGCTACATTTTTATTTATATAAAAGGCAACACATCTGATTATTTCTTCCCCCTCTCGTTTTTTAATGCATCAAACTACTACATAATGCATTAGAGCAAGATTCAGATAGTCAAAGAAGAAGAAAAGAGGAAATGCGGTGAAACACTGGGTGGAAAGGGAACCAAAAAAAAGGAATTTTTAAAAGAAAAAAGAAAGAAAAAAGAATAAGTGTTCCTAAAGGAGAGGTTCTTACAAGTGGGGGTTCTTGTAGTAAAGGGAGTCTCCTTACTGTCATCTAAAAAGTCTTCTTCCTCATCCTCCTTTCTCATCCTCCTCTTGGTCTCCTCATCATAAATGAGGCCCAGCAGATTGGCTGGACTCTCACTCTCAGAATGGCAAAGTTCATTGAGACGGACTCCAATTGCCTGCCAAAGGTATGGAATTAAGAAAAGGTCATAAAAGTTTCTTAAAGGAGAAAATCTCAATTGTGATGTTCAAGTTTGCAAATAAAGACCTCTTTTGTATCCATGTTGATTATATTATGTCATAAAAAAAGATCTAGGAAAAATACCACAACAAAGTAGAGCTTTTATATAATACTTTACAATATTCAAAGTGTTTCAACATCTAGCATCCTGCTTGTTATCCTTTCTTTTTTATGTATAGGATATAATAATTTTTATTAAAATTTACAGATCCAAAGATAAAAAACTAATACAAACTAAGAAAAATATAAAGTAAAGAGAAAAATAAAACATGCAAGAGGGAAAAAAGAGAAAAAAGAAATATATGAAGAAATGACTTCCTGCTTCAATCAAGACAAGCATAAACAATTTCAGAAACTTATCACCTCTGATACAGCAATATAAGACCTCTTCCTCTTATATTCTATCTGTTACCTATAAACAATTTTTAAAGCTTTGTTACTGTATTCAGCTGTAATCAGCAAAATCCCTTAAGAGTTAAACCAACTTTATATTCCTTTATTTTTAACACAGTAACTTATCTCTTTTTCTGAAAACACCACAGTAGTTCTTTTTCCACATCTTATCTATAAATAAATGTTTAAAGCCTCCTCATTAAAGAAAAATCCATTAAAAGCTACCACAAACAATATATACATTTTATCCCTGATCAAATAATCCAACTTTGTATTTTTTCCCTTTGCTTTTAACAATCTTGATCTTTAATCCCTTTGAGTAGGATCCCCAAAGTTTCTTTCTTTTCATATTCTTTTTGTCTCTTCTCAGAAACTCCTTTGTAAGTGTAACACATCTCTTTTGTAAATCTACAATAAGAATCCAAATCTGATTTTTCTTTGTATGTTCCTTTTAATTATTAAGACATCAGCTGTTTCATTTATAAATCCAGTGTAACATCTTTCTCCACATGTTTTGTACCTGTCGTTTTAAAATCCACATTAGAGTCAGTCTCACTGTTTTATCCAATAAAAGCTGTTCCTCTTCTATATCATCTTTTAAATCCATTTTTTAGAATAGTAGATAATCTTAACAGTAATTTCTTAGTACATTGTTCCCAAATATTCTTAAATTCTTCCAATGTTAAAATATCTTGCTCCATTCTTTATTGTTGGATCTCTTCTCCTTTAATTATAATATTTAGTTCTTTCTGGTTTCCCCTAGTGTCCAATGTTCAAAGTCCTCTCATCATGTTCTTTTCTAATCAGCAGCATTTTCCCACAGGAAGGCTTCTTATATTTAATTTCAAAATCTTACTTCAAATTGACCATTTATGGAGTTAAGTATGTGCAATTCGAAGAAATGTTATGATTCAATTTGTAAGAAAATCTACTTAAGTACAAGTGATGCAAAAACATTATCAGCGAGATTCTAACAAAATAGGTGCAAATATTTAGAGAAGTTCCAACTACAATGTTAAGGAAATATAAAGAATACTCCTTCCTGACAGATCTTCTAAAGCAGAATAACATTCTTTTTCGCTGAGATAAGTTGGAAGGAGTCATCTTTACCTTTAGAATTCAATGCTTTAGACTAAACTCAGTAGCCAAAGATTTTCAGGAAAGGTATGGTTCAGAATTGTATTATTTCTCAAAAGACAAAGAATCAATTACCACAAGAATTTGTCCTTAAAGAAAAAGATAAAAAGAAGTCTGATATTGATCAAGGACAGGTTGTGGAAATGGAAGCTATAGTTGAAATACCTGAAACTTCTTTATTATAATGGATGGATTGTAAGATTTTAATATGGGCAATTAAGAGTTAAGACAAGTAAAGCTCCAGGACTGGATGGCCTATCAGGTGGATTTTATAAAACATTTGAAGATCATCTACTTCTTCTGATGAAGGAATTAATGGACTCTATTTTACAAGGAAATTCTATGCCTGATTCATTGAAAGAAGCCCATCATCTCTCTTTGATACCCAAAGAGGACAGGACTTAACTTCAGTGAAAAATTACAGACCAATTTCACTTCTTAAAAATGGTTATAAATTGTTAACATCCATTTTAGCCAAAGGACTAAAAAAGTTTTATGAGACTACATAAAGGAAGTTCAATATGGTTTTCTACCCAGAAGATAACTAAATGACAATGTGAGAATAGTCTTGGACATAATAGAGCATTTATAACAACACAGTGACAAATAGGTTTCATTACTTTTTCTGGATGCAGAAAAAGCTTTTGACAATTTGATCTGGGATTTTATGTTTATAGTAGTTGAAAAGATGGGTTTTGGACTTGTTTTTTTCCAGAGATTAATGTCCACTTATACACTCTAGAAGGCTCAGATAATGGTGAATGGAGGTTTGACAGACTCATATGAAATCCAGGAAGGAACAAGACAGGGGTGTCCTCTATCTCCTTTATTATTTATCTTGATGTTGGAATTGCTAAATAGGAATATTAGACAACAGAGTAAAAAGATTACAATCAAAGCACATAAATATAAACTTCATGCCTTTGCTGATGACTTGGTTTTGATTTTGTATTAAATGATGTATCGTTGGTATTTGATTCTGGATAGATTGGCGAAAATGAATAGCGGCATTCCCAGCAAATGCTGGAAATGTAATCAAACTCCAAGTACATTTTTTCATATGTTTTGGTCTTATAAGTATGCTAAATCATATTGGATAAATATAATAATGACAAAAGAAAATATTTAAAATACAAGTGCTAACGAAACCTGAAGCCTTTCTTCCAAGTATTATGGATAAATTAATAGAAAAACTATAGAAAAATCAATAGTTTGGGACATTGTTTCAGTATATGGTAGTGGTTCCGAGGATTGTTTATGCTAAGTATTGGAAAGAAAAGGGGACACCAATTGAATGGATTTAAAAATTGACTGAACTGGCAGAAATGGTGAAATTAACTGCATTAATTAGAAACAATGGATTAGATAAGTTTATAAGAGACGAAGTCATTTGTGGACTTTCTGCATGTTACATACAATAACAGATGCTTATCAGAGGGCTTTGAAGATTACATTTACTTTTGGGGTTACTTGTTGACTATTTTTTAATATACTAAACAGATATAAATCAGAAAGTCCATGGATTATTCAGAACAGAACTTTGATATTGCTGACTGGTAAGAAAACAAGGGGGGGAAGATGAGTGGAAGGACTGAAACTTACTTCTCCCCACTGGTAGAAGAGCTTGGCTGCATTCCACTGTAACTTCTGATTTCGTTTATTCCCCACGATTGGAGAGCGCCCACGAGAAAGGCCTTTCTTAGTAATATTCACATGATGCCCCTTCATCCATTCTGGCCAGTTGCCCCGGTTGCAGCGGTGCACAAACCGAGCACATTCCAAGAAAAGGGCCGCCCTGGCCACCACTGGTGCCTCCTAAAATGCATTACCAGAATATTCTTAAGATGAAAGCTAGCAGGTTGAAAAAAATGATGTAAAGACTCAGGGGGTCAGGTTTTAATTTTTTTAAATAAAAATTGTACAATGCTGTTTCAAGCAAATGTAAATGAAGCAAATATCATAGATGACTTGGACCTATCATACTTTTTATCAGTTAATAAGGGCAGGCTCTTTTAGCACTTGAGAATGCTTCAAAATTTATTGATATGAGGTACACAATAATGGCTTCATCTAAACTGTAAAACACAATGTGTTATGTGACAAGGCTTTTGCAAGAAAAAAATATTTTCTAAAACGAGAATTAGCATTCCAAGAGATACTAAAAATAGGACACTAAAAATATACTAACATTTTTACATATGTTAAATATAAATGAGATTGCTAAAAATAAATCAAGAAAAAGAGTAAAAATAAATAAATTCTTCAAATTTTAATATATTTGGTTTTAAGAAATATAAGAAACACTATAAAAATGAGAATTTGACAAACTATTCCTAAGTCATCTAAACTTTTTGGAGGGATTTAGCTCTAATACATGTAGTACTTCAATCTCACCCATGAGCTACCACTTTCTTGATAATGAAATATTAGATCAGTTCATTCCAGTATGAATACCAATTCATAATTTGTCAGTACAACAAAAGCTACTTTGGTTATTCTCCCTTCCTTCTTTTATTACAAAGGGACTAATGTGTCTGCTGAAATATCCCATGTCTGCATTTATTTATTAATTAAAGGTAACATGAAAATGAATTTGCATTTTTGTATGCATATATATACATTTTTGTACATACTTTCCAAAACATATACATTTTCAAGTAATACTTCAGTTATAATCAGCTTTGGAACATTATTTCCATCACTATGCATATTTCAGCATGACTTTTTGTTCCTATTCATAAAGCAAAAACAAAAAAGAACGATCTGGAAAAATGTTGGTATTAAAGTATTACACATTCTATTTGTGAAATACAAATTAGGTAACTTCAGATTAAATTGTAAACTGAAGGATTTTTCTCCAATCTCTATAATCCATAGAGATATTTTTTTTCAAAATTTGCACAAATTGGATTTGCAAGTAAATCTATATTGGCAAATGAATGGAGCTCAATTCAAACTATGGCACAGACAAGACAATACATAATTACACAGCACACATGGGGAGAAGAGGAATCTAGGGTTTATTCACATCACACCAAACAATCACACAATCCAGTTTCATACATGTACAGTACTCATTGTGCTGCAGCTCTTTGTTACTTAATGCAAACAAAATGATGCCAGATTTGTCTGCTTTCATACATATATTCAACTGAGCCTTGAATTTTTATGTAGCTATTACCAAGTGGGAATCAGTATTCTTTAATTAAAACATGAACTCACAATGTAAATAATCATTACATTTTTTTCCACTAAGCTTCCCTGATCGACATAAGAATTTTCTTCTTGCCTCTGAAAAAGCTGATTCCACCCCCCCCTCCCCCCAAAAAAGATGGTGGTATTCTTGTTTCATGTTAACTAATTTCATTGGAGCAAACAAGGGCAAATACAAAAGATCCTTTTCTCTTATACCTCCTTAGCTGCAGTAAGATGAAGAGTGAGTTTTATGTTTATATTTTTATAAATATAAAATTAGTTATTGTTTATATTTATTCTTCTATTATGTTATGCAACCCGAAGAGGCCATTATACCTACAATTCTGTTGAGGCAGCCCATATTAGCTCACCAATCAAATCTGCAACTACCAATGTTTATGCATTTAGAAGTTTAAGTAATGTGAAATTGTAAAATTAAAAGGAGAAAATGAATCTGAACTCTGAACTCTGAATGCAAATCTATCTCCCACGGATCCAAGATGGATTGTGAGGGAGTCATGTCTGCTTTTTCTAACAAATGAGAGGTAGGCAGCTCTGTTCAATTGAACATGCTGTAGTTTAGATTGGAATGCTTGGCTGTTCTCTACAGCTCTAAAGGGGCTTATTGCTCGGCAACATCAGCCCTCAGACCTTTATTTCATATACATCTAATGCCTCAAGCCTTGTCTCAACTGAGAATCCATGATATAGCTTTCGGCTGGCTTCATATGAAACAAATGTTATCCACATTACACTTAGAGTCAACATGCTGAATCTCAGAACATTATGCAAAGGCATTGCAGTAGCTTACCTTATGCCCAGAGCAATCTGAAGAAGCAGCAAGAGAAAGATGAAGATGTTTGACAGAATGGATAAGGATGAATTCACACCACAAACACATCACAAATGAAGAGAAATGAATTAGCCACAAGCTGCATAGCTGAAAAGAACCATAAGTTACCACTTTCATTGTCCACAGAAACAAAGCAACGCACGGATGCAAAATTCAAAATAAGACGCACATTTTCCTCATAATTTGCTTATATAGCTGTCTCCTGCTGCTATTACAGTATTTGTACAATGTAGCTTAAAGATGGTGAAAACAACAACAACATAAAAATCACAATTTTCTTTGACAGCTTCATATAATGGCAAAAAGCTTCCAAATAATGAATTGAACATATAGATAAAAGGATAGAGAAAAACTTCAGAATTTGGTGAGGGGGAAAGAGTTGATTGTCATTAGGAAAGTTAAAGATAATTTGCAATTCATGCTTCAGAATATGAGGACTTACAGTATGTAGTTCCTGAGAGAATTGCAGCATTCATTGGAGTTAATGAGAATCAGCTCGGAATGAAACAAGCAGCCTTCTGGGTGGGTATAGGGATCCCACAGAAAGTGCTTATAGAGAAAACACAAGGACTTGGACTTTGGGAAACAGATCTTTGCCTCCCTATGTAACATGTTCCCTTGAAAACTTAAAGCTAGAGGGTCTTAATTTCTCCTGCTGACATTTCCTAGGTATATGCATAAGAAGCCAGAAGGCTGTGGAACCTCTTATTCTGCATTGCAGAAAGAAAGGACAAATATAATGTAATCAGGGATACCAATATTCCAGAAGGGATTTCACTTAAGCACTAGCTCTCTTCAGATACTTGCGTCAGTGTATAAGAATTCATGAACTGGAATAGCCATGGCGACAAGTCAGCCAATGGGGACTGTTTGGTGACTGAGACACAGGACTTGTGTGAACCACGTGAGAAGGCTTGGAGACTGGGTGTGGCTTAGCTTAACTGTTCTGTGTATATGAGAGTTTGTTTGTCTCTTTGCTTGAGAGTAATTGTATTTGCTACTTCTTCTTCTCTCTACCACGTTGCAAGAGCTGCATGGGTATTGTATGCGTGCATCATGTTTTATGTTATTGTATATAAAGAAGTTTCTTCTATATAATGAATCCTGCTGAATTATTTGTTTGTATCCTGGCTGGATCGCTACAAACTGACAACTTGTAAGATGTCCCTTATACATGCAAGGAGAGGGATTAGGCATGTGGGTTCTTGATCTTCCCCTGCCCCTCACAAATAATTGCTGTTGGTTCTTCATAGAGTGGGTGGTTGTACCAATGAGGCTCCTATTGATGAACATTCTCCTAGGCACTGAAAAACAAGGTTCTAAATCACAAAAAAAGTATTCCCTAAGAAAAATATTAAGTAATCAAAAATGTGTGTGTGGGGGGGGGAGTTCATACCAGGAGACTTGCAGAGGGTTTCCTCGGTGAATCTTCTGGAAACTCTTCTATTGATATTGGCATGCTTTTTTATGGCTGTCCACATGTAGAAGGCAACATGAAATTAAGACAGAGAAAGAGGGAGGGAGGAGAGTCTAGTTGCTTTTCTCAAACGAAGGGACTGAATGTCCAGAGAATTCATGAGTGTCCAGAGAATATGGTGAATCTATGGCAAGTGTCAAAGATGACACGCCACCCAACAACTACTCTAGAAAGCATGTCTCATTCTCACATGATTTTTAGAGGTTGTGAAGGGTACAAGAGAATGGGCTGTGCTCTTGCACAATCTCTGAAGCCTCTGAAAATTTCATGAGAACGGGGCGTGCTTTTGTGTAGTTTTCAGAGATTGCAGAGTTCCCCTTCAAGAACAAAGGCCTCATGTGATCCAGAGGCACCGCAGAGGCTTGTCAACAGAAAGAGAAGACTGTCTGAAGATAAGTGGTCTGCAGCAGAAACTGGGGAGCGCTGAGCCACAAGAACATTGTGCCATTCTCAAGATTCATATGCCTTGGGAGATGTTTGTTTGTTTATTATCCTGTCCTTCTAAACAACTCAAGACAGGGAATATCATACCTAATACTCCTCCCTCCTCCTATTTTCCCCAAACAACCATCCTGTGAGGTGGGTTGGGCTGAGACAGAGTGACTGGCCCAAGGTCACCCAGCTGGCTTTCATGCCTAAAGTGGGACTAGAATTCACCACCTCCTGTTTTCTAGTCTGGTGCCTTAATCACAGACCAAATTGTCTCCTAGGATACTCTGAGACAAGCTTTTTGAGTGGCAGTAGTGGTTTTAGGGCTCAACCTCAGGCCCAGCCTCCAGTGCTGCTATTCAGGATGGCCTAGATGGGGAGGGGGAGTGAGGGAGAGATAGAGAATGGGGAAGGGTTGTGACATGCCAGCATGTCTATATTACTACTCTATACTACAGCCTCCTCTATACTATTTACTGTAAAGTCTTGAAATGTGAGACTACTGGTACAATTACACAGAAGGCAATAAAAGCACCGTCAGGATGAATGGGGGTACAAAAGAGAAAGTCATACTTTATTTTCCCAATGTCTTCCCAAATAAACTACATCTAACTATATTCTAATAGAACTTGAGAAATAAGTTAAAAAGTATCCCTGAGGAACTACTGACTTGAGGATGTGAGTGATTGGGAACATGTCTGCATAGGTAGAATTACTTACAAAAATATATCATGCAACACCAAAGGTTTTAAACATCAAAATACTATGTTAAATGACAATTACTGTAAACTCAGCAATTGGTGAGGAGCATTAATAGTGGATGAGATGAGAGAAAAGCAAAAAGTAACTTGCACAATGATTCTTTGGATCCCAATCTATGCGGGATATGGATTATTTACCCCTTGGATCCACAAATCCCAGGCTATAAATAACTCATAAAGCAGAATATAGTGAAGGCTTCCTCAAATCGCTATCACTTTACCTCCCAGAGAATAACTTGAGACTCATAGCTTTGTTTGTGTTAATTATTGATACTGATTGATAACATCAACTGAACTTTGTAAATTACTGTAGTTACAAATGACATAACTGTATAAGAGGCTTAGTAAGTGGAGTTGTGACAAGTGGAGCTTGAATAAGGAAAGAGTTGTTTTCATTAGGCATAGCATAAATCCAAATAAAATGAAAGACAGAATTACAGATGGATAAAAAATAATCTATTAGTCATTGTGCTTATCATTAGTATTCCCATCCTTTTCTAGTAGTTTATTCTCTCCCAGCAGTTACCATACTCCAGCACAAGCCAGACTCTTTAGTATTACAAACAAAACCCATAAACAAGTGCATAGAGACTTACAAGATCAAGAGCAGCTGCAAGTATAGAAGCATCGGGGATTGTTCCTGGTTCACAGCAGTTTAAGAGAAATTGAAACCGCTTCATGCCTTGCCGAATGGCTCCCAAATTCACCACGTTCTTGCTTTTGTTTCCCTCTTGGTTGGAAGTCAGATGATCTTCATAAGTCTGGCAACCTTAAAAGAAAATCCAAAAGGGAGGGTGGGAGAGAGGGGAAAGAGAAAGCCCCCATGGATGTTTAAACATTCATTGGGTCTACTGACAATTCTGAAGCAAATGTCTCCTATTAATCTGCCCTGTCCTTGAGCATCAAGTGTGACAGAATGAGAGAGGCATATATTCAGAGTATCTCTGACTGCAACAAACTCTATGAAATCTTTAGGACATGTTTCATCTCACCTAGTACCAGAGAAAATGCTTAGTCTCCTCTTGAGACATTATGCTTAGTCTACCATTGGGGCAGTGAATGAGAGAAGTGTTGCTAAATCTGCAGGATATTCACAGGTTGTCAAGAAGAGGTATTATGATTGAGGATGTTCAAAGAAGTTGCATGCTGAGGGCAGGAGTTAGTTTGAAAACTGAGTCCATATTCTATGGATTTATGAATGGTCATGACTATGTCACTTCTGAAGATAACCTAGATTGCACGGCTGGTATTAAAATGAGGAATGACATGTACCAAACTTAAGATCCTTTACGGAAAAACAGAAGACATGTGTAATTAATAAATATATCTGGATGGCACAATCATAACTGATTATTATAACAGAGAAACAGAGATTTCATGCTTAAAAAAATAGCTTCGTTTTGTGTGAAACTTTGCATTTATTAATTTCAACTTTTTGACTAGTCAGAACATTTTAAAACAGAAAGATCCATCTCAGGAAGCATGAGGGAATAAGACAAAATCACAACAAACCATCACACATATAAAACAGAAAATAAAAATATTAACAACAGCTAATATCCATGTTCAGTTATGAGTCAAAATTTGTAATCTATAAAAAGAACTCAACTTGGGTAAGTCTTGTTTTCTGTGTTGTTTCCTGCATAACTGATTCATAGAATCATAAAACTGGAAGAGGCAACCTTCCTGTTCAATGCAGAAATCAAGATGTAAGCATTCCAGGCAGATAGCCATTCTCTACTTTAAAAAAACCTGAATGCTATATCTCCCTCAATAATCTTTTCTCAAAGTTAAACATATGTTAAATCTTTCTTCATGTGGCTTAATTTCCAGTCTCTGGTCATCTTTGTTGCCCCCTACTCTAACTTATCTAGATTCTCTGATTTATTGTTAATTCTTTCCAATTTTATATTATTTGCACATCTAATAAAAGCTTCTTCTTCTCCTTTATCCAAATCATTAATGAATATAAAAAGTAGAGGACTGATCTTTGCAGCAGCTCATCACTTTTTAATCAGACGAAGGACCATAGATGAATACTCTTTGAGTACAATTTGTAAGACAACTATGTATCCATGTCATTATCATTTTATTCAGGTCATGCTTGTGATACATCTTCAGGTGGTTACATCCTCAGTACTTTATCAAATGCTTTGCTGAAGTCAAAGTACATTTTAACTATAGATTCCCACAATATTTTAAGAAGGCTGCTTGATTTCTTTTAAAAATGAGATACTGAATTGGTTTCAAGATGCTTGTGGATTGATCTGCTCTAGAATCTTCATCCATGTTTAATTGTTTTGTGATATTTCCCTCCCCCTTTGTGAAAATGTGGACATTTGCTTTTCTTCAGTCGTCTAGCACTTCATCAGTTTTCCAGAATTGGGTCTGACCAAATCATCAGCAATTCTTTCAGTTAGTGTGGCCACCTATGACACCAAACCTGCCCACGTTAGTTTATAGCAGGGGTGTCAAACTCAATTTCATTGAGGGCCACATCAGGGTTGTTTTCGACCTTGGGGGGCAGGGGGTGTGGCCAGGGTGGGCGTGACCAGCTCAACATCACTCGTGTCGGGGGCGCCTATGGTGACCAAGCGCTCTGCCAACGAAAAAGGGCTCCTGATCTCTGTTTCGGCTGCGATGGCCTCCTGCAACCCTCTGCCAGTGAAAACGGAGCTTGGGAAGGCTGCCGTGGCCCTCCCAAACTCCATTTTCACTGGCAGAGGCACCGTGGGCCAGTCCTGCACTGTTTCCAGGGTGGCCCCATGGGCCAAATCTAAGCACCCCATGGGCTGGATCCGGCCCCTGGGCCTTGAGTATGACACCCCTGGTTT
>JANHJO010009714.1:40063-52557 GCA_032468235.1 Pseudoxyrhopus heterurus
CTCTGAGTTTTCTGTCAGCTGGTGAATCTTGGTTTTCCTAATGGGGGAAGGGCTGGCTTGAGTTTCTTGGCACTATTACCTGAGGTTTCTGGTCTGGTGCTGTATGAGGTTTTGTATATGGCAAGGAGAAGTTCCTACAATTCATTTATCTAAATTAAGCAGTTACATGACGATGACAACTTTAATCTTCCTGACTTGCAGCTTTATCGTTGGCATATATTTTGACTTCCTTCTCTCTATGAGACACAAGCAATCAGGTAACTTGCCTCTGTTAGTACAAATAGCAAGTTATTATCCTCTGGAATTCTGGGAAAGGTCTTGGCTTCATTTTTAGCAATAGCTCTGTTCTGTCTCTGCATTAAATACAACAAAGTAGGTCTGGAAGTCATTTGGTTTGAGTCAGTGGTGTTGTTTTTTTCTAAATTATTTTTGTTCCCATCCTCCACGCTTTTCCACTTCTGTTTCTTTCTCCTTCCCTCCTAAAGCAATTTTTAAAATGTACAATTTTTTTCTACTTAACTTTAATTGCACACTAAGCTCACTGAGTCAGTGATTGCACACTTTCCCCAAAGGCCAGGATGTAATGTTTGTTTGAATTTTATCTTCAAGGAAAGAAATAATTATATAAAAGCTGGATCGGTAAGTAGAGCAAACAACATTTATTCTGTTCTTGCTTGTTGCTAGGCAACACCCTCTCCAGTTCCGTTTGGAGTGATCAATGAGTTCAGCAAATGAAGAGAAATTAATGACGCAGGTTAGAGACCCTGCCTGCAGCTTCATTGCCATAGTGACCACTGAGCTCAGTTTCAGACACTGAATGCCTTGCTCTATTATGAACCTGCATATTTGAGGGGGGAAAGGACCCAACACATAGAAAATACCAATTTGATTTCCTGTTTCTTTTTAACCATCTGTATGTGCACTTGCTGTTCCTCTATATGTAAGGCACAGTCTTTTGACTTCTCACTAGTAAGCTACAGGTGCTACATTTCTACAATTTCATCAATAACATGTTAACTATGGATTCTGGAACCAAATAAACAGTTAGTCGCACACCTGCCCTATCAAATAAAGCATCCACTGGCTAGATCAGGGCAGGAAATTAAGCACTTACATGTGTTTTGTTTCAGGCTCTCTGTGTAAAGAAGTTTTCCAGTTCATACAAAATGAACTATTATATTTACTTTTTTAAAGAATTTGTTTTCTGTTCAGCTTTTGAAGAGTGACAAAGTGTTCTAAGGTGTCCACGACTACAATTCCACAATGGCTAGGGGATTGAGGAGTCTAAGTATTATAGTCCAAAGCCCCTGACAGAACACTTGGTTGGATATATCTGTGTTCAAAATGAAAAATGGCTGTGAAAAACTTGCAATTTAAACATGTTACAATCTTAAGAGTTTCCAGTAGGAATTTTGGAGAGAAAGATGATATAGAATAAAGGAAAGCAAAGGAACACAAAATTATCCTGGTGCCTTAACTATTACACCACACTGGTTCTCTTTAATGGAAGTATCTTTCTGTTTCGTAATTTACCCTGCGTTGAACTAATTGAATTGAAACTGACAAATTTCAACCTTGCAGAAGAATGCCTACCGAGGGTAGGGAGTTCCTTTCTCTTGGGAGGCTTGGGGTGAGATGCTTCCATCAATAGAATTTCCACGGTGGCAGCCCAGGAAGGCTCGTCTTGGTGGAACGGAGTCTGATTCTGTTGATTCACACACTATCTGTAGGCCAGGAAGAGACAAGGTTAAAATGCAGATTATGTAGATGCACCATGGAATCAATAGTTTTGTGGCTACTAATTCAAGCAAGAGAACCCCAATATATTGTCTTGAAAGTTTCTGTAAGTTAGGATGGAAGAAAAATTGCATTTCCCAGTCTTAGAGATAAATTGAAATTATTTTTAGAGCTTATAGGAACGAAAACAAATGGACATAATGAGACATGAAAAGAAAATAATGTGTAGGTACTGTAATCATCCCTGGGATGATTACATCACACCTATGCTGTATCATTTCCAACAGCAAGTAAAGGCTCATACAATTCGTTGTATTCTGAATGCTTATAAATATTATGTCGCTTAAAAAAACAAAACCATCAAGAGAATGCCATTTTAAAATAAAATATTCAAACGCTTACACATTTTCTTTGGGGGACATATCGTAAACATGTCATATAATGGTTGTTGCAGAAGGACAACCTACTCACAATGTAGCAGCAGGCATGACCAGTTGCAAATGCTTACAGGAAGGCCATGTATTAAACTTACCCCGTCATCCCCTCCACCCTCACAAGATGTTTCCTAATACAGTAGAACCTCTGGTCACGAACGCTTCTGACCATGACCAAATCGGGTTCCAACCCAAAAATTCACATTTTTTTCACGGCCGATTTCCCCTTCCGCTCCAAATTTTTTGTAAGTACCAAATTTCCAAAGTTAGATTTGGGTCACGACCAAATCGGCTTGTGACCAAAGTTATGGAACGAATTATGGTCGTGACTGTAGTCCAGATTAGCTTGTTCCTTTTTTCTGGCTAGGTGTGGATAATTGCAGGCCACACACTGGGGTGCAGTCAATCATTCTTTTATTGCTAAACAGTCTTATTTTCTAAGAATGCTTGAGATGATGCTATTGATGGCTACTGTGTTTTATAGATGTTGTTCCAATTTTGATAAATATGTATATAAGGACACTGAATTTTCTGCCAATGGCTACAATAGAACTACCATTTTTAATGTACACTTAATCAAGAGCCTAGGTGGCAATTTCTGTTTGGAAGCTTGTTCTGTCTGCTTACCCTGCTCCCACCATTGATTCCTATTACTTCCCCCAAAACAATATAGCCTCAGTGATTACCTCTGTATGCCCAGCATCCAAATTAGGAGATTCACATGTAAGACCCTGGTTTTTGATTGGAGAACTCCTCTTTGCTGTCAAATTCAACAACTTGTTAGTACAGAAGCTTCATGAATCAAACTTTAGCAATTCTGACAGCAGGCTATACTTTAAATCAGGGGTCCTCCAACCTTGGCAACTTTAAGACTTGTGGACTTCAACTCCCAGAGTTCCTCAGCCAGCAAAGCTTCAACTCTGGGAGTTAAAGTCCACAAGTCTTAAAGTTGCCAAGGTTGGAGACCCCTGATTTAAATGACCCACTCTTCTCAATCATATATGAGTAACTAGTCATCCTCTCTAATCAATAAAACTATATATTGGGGAATCTAGAATTACAGATTCTAATTCTAACTGCATCTTTTTGTAAACATTGGGCAGACAGTATTGTGTGTGAGATCAGAGTTAAAATTGGTAGGTGCAATTCTCAGCTTCTTAAAGATCTATAAGAAGTGATTTATGGAAACTAGGATTTTTGAGGAGAGCAGCTGTTAGATATAAGTTCTGGGCCTCATTAGCATTACCATAAAAAATAAAAGTTGGCTCACTGCATATGAAGCTTGCTTCTGTTTTTTGGGTGAAGCTAGGAAACATCTTTATTATGATTGTAAGTTACATTACATCATTAATACTGTGCTTAAGATGCTGGGACATAATCTTTGACAGCGTCTGATAGCCTCCTGATACTTCCCATTTTTGGTCCTTCATATATTTCTCTACCATTGGGCTAAATGAGACAGCTACTTTGGATGGAAGATTACAGAGAAGATGAGAGAAGTCCGGCTCTGCTGGTATGGACATGTCCAGAGAGCAGCACTTTCCGCTGTGCCCAAGTTTGCCTACTAACTAGAAGTCAATGGCCGGCGACCTCGTGGGTGTCCAAAACAGAGATGGCAAGACACCATCAACAAAGACATGCAAGCTACAGGCCTGTGCCCCAGAGCTGACCATGCAAAGTGGTCAGCTGACCACGCAAAGTGGTGTTCAATGATCCGAAAAGCAGACCCTGCATCTGTGGGAATACTCTAGGAAGACGACGACTTTGGATGGAAGTTACTACAGCATGTAAGAGATTGGTAGAACTTGTGTTCCTCAACTTGCCCCGTGTCCTTTAAGCTCACCTGCTACCTACCCACTCATGCAATGGATTTGAAGAAAAACCCATTGCTTATGTGAAATGTGGGGCCCCTTTCTGATTCATTTTCAACATTAATATTAGCCAACCAAGACAGTATTTACTGTCTTCTATATTTCTGGAAGTTCATGGAGTAGCTAGGCCAGACAGCTTCATGTTACTGCTATAATTAATGAATTATAGAATACAGTTATTCCACTATACCATTAAGTCAAATGAACTCACATACAGTATCGCACTTTGCCAAGGTTCGCCATCAGTATGAATACATAAAGAATGTAAAACATGTCCCCTGTCAAATTCTAGGAATGGGGCAATATGTCAAGTAATTTAGTACTTTAGTCGCATATAACCCTCAGAATTAGGGTTAGATTTTAAAGGGCACCTATATTTTAAAATCTCACAAGTTTATCCTCTAGTTGCAATCCAAGTCTATCTTTAGACTTATTTAAAAAAAAAAAACCAAGGAGATAGTTTTCTCAACAATTTTTTCTTCTTCCTTGTTATCAGGAAAAGATATATTAAAAATGGAGACACAGAATAGCTTGACTATTAGTGCTAGGAACTCTGTTTGTAAAAACAGTGCAGGCAAAAGAAAACCTCTCTTCACTGCCATCCTTTCAGCATTATGCAGATAATACTGTAAATCTATACTGATCCAATGGTCATAATAACTACAGTGTGCATATAGATGGAAAAGATCTTGTTTTAGTGGCGCTCATATATACATGCGCACACAGATACATACATGCACATGTACACAAATACATACAAACACACAAACCTGTGATTATATTCCTGATGGGTTTAACAAGTGCAGTAAAGGCAGTGACTTCTGGCTGTCTATGTTCCCACATTGGCTGCCAAATGACAAGGCCACTGGCAAGACGAAAGGTCAGATCAGATTCCTAAAAATAAGAATACAGCAAATTGTTGAATTATTCTAAGAAAAAGGGATATGTGTGTAGAACTTTCCAATTCTAAAGCTGATTATTATTTTTTTCACATTATACTATTTATGGTTCCAAATTAGCACTCAGATAAAGTGCTAATCTGACCTTAGCAAAAGGCCAGGTTAGCTAGTCTTATAATTAGATAATCTAAAAGGTAAAGGCACTAAAAGGTATTTTGTCACTTTAAATGCCTCAACTATGACTAAGGCTGAGTAGGAAAAAGAATGAGTCATCTTTAGAGGAAAAATAGACAACATTTCATGCCTTTTTCATAATCCTCAGCATGCTTTGAAGTCTCCATATGAGTAGTTTGAATGAGCCCAAGAGAAGTAAACAGGGTCTTGTACAAAGATGATGATTAGTTTTGATAATAAGGAAGAAGCAACAGTAGTCACAGCTCAGTTATAGAGATAATGCAAGAATATCAAGACACCGTTTGTGGAAAACAAGATCATAATTCCAGTAATGTTACCATACTTTTTGTCCCAAAGGTGCTTTTACAAGAGGCAATTGGACTTTCTTGTTTTTCTTTGAAGCCTTTTTGCTTCTTATTCAAGAAGCTTATTCAGCTCTGACTGGATGGTGGGGAATGGAAAGATGTATAGCTGATCATTTGCATTCTTTTAGAAAGGTGTTGAGGCCATTTGGAGTCAGTGTCCTCAGGGTCACAAATGGGTGTGGCACCTTCTTGGAACTGGTGAAAGGACTGTGTTGTGGGGCTGTGTTTTCTGTAGGATGTTTCCTGCCCTGTGTCCCTTCATTGTGACTTCAGCTTGAGAAGGAGACAACACAGACTCATCCCCAACAGCCTGTGCCTATGTTCACAGTGAAGGGACACAGAGCAGAAAACATCCTGCAGAAGACACAGCTCCTATCAGCAGTTCCAAGGTTCCAGACCCATTTTGCACTACTCAGGTGACCTTAAGAACACACAGACAAACCTCCACATAGCCTCAATGACTTTCTAAAAGATACCATCTTTTTCTAAAGATATTCTATTTATGGCAGGCAGAAAATCTGGAAACTGGATGAGTTTGAAGCCAGATGGTTGATTCTTTGTACTAAAGGGAAAAATCTTGCAATTACCTCACATTCTTCCATATAAAAATCAAATCAATCAATAAATAAATCCCCTAATAAATGCCACATAGATGGAGACATGATAGTAGAAATTTTTTTTGTATGCCACATACTACATCCATCAAACACCAAGACAACAGATATACGAAGTAATAGTTGTTACTTATGATAGCCAAATATTCCATCTCCCTTACAGCCACTTTAGGCACTTACTCTAATCCTATGAACCAGAGGAGCAAACAAGAACACAAAAAGCTCAACCGTGGCCATCGAATTCTGAAAGAACTTCCTTCTGCTGTTTTCTTCTTCTTCATTGGTACTGTCACATCTTGATTGCCCTGGAGATCCTTGGTTTTCAATCTGGTGGATAAAGGCACTGCTGCTTCCTCTCCAGCTTGACCCTCTGTCTCCTGATCCTCCAAAGTGGTCATGGCTGCAGTCTTGAGGTGCTTCTAGCAACATCCAATGTAGAGTGTGAAGGAGTTTTGTCTCAGCAACACCAAGTTTGTCCTGATGTCCTAGATGAAAAAAGATTGTGAGGACCATGATTAGATGGCGCAGCTCGAAAAGAAGCTCTGCTCAACTTGTTTACCATAATACCAAGCACATGCTACTGTACATAACCAGCAGTCAGCTAAATGAATCTCCTTATTTGTTGCCCAGGTCAATCATCTAAAAAGACACTATACTTGGCTATTACATTTTATCTGACAGGGTAATATATGAACTGTTCTACTTTAAATCGTTCCTAAAGCTAAAACATAGACATGTCCATTTTTTCTATGCCTTGATAAAAACAAGTTAATATTTCAGAAGGTATCTATCTAAACAATATTTCTTGGGCTTTATCTTGTATTTACATTGCGTTTTATTGATGGATGGATAAGACATGTGTTTTTCAATTGAAAACATGCTTTTAATTATATTTTAATCTCTGCTGTAAAAATATAAGCAATTATTGGCTTCCTGACGACTTTTGCTGCTGACAATATTTTTAGTGTTATCATGTAGGTTTTAAAATCCAGCTGTCTTTCTATCACATTTTTGATAGATTCTTGTGACCTTCCATGGTCCACCAAGCTGCTCCCTATGAGAAGGCTCTCCATGATCAAACCCTTTAAGACACCATTCTTCTCCTGTCATCATTGCAGTCCCTTTCCTATACAACCATCAGTTAATCTTGCCCTCACAGTTTATTGTGACATAATTTGCACAAAAACAAATGTGCATGAAAGCACACCCTCCCTCCCTTTTTCTAGTGGAACTGAAATGCAAGTCATAGAACTTTAATATGAACTGTTGTTTAGTCTGTTCTGATAATATACGGTAATGTCTAACCACACTTGTTTTTAAAATCTCAGGTATGCACTGACCTAACTTGTTCCGGTTGGAAAGCAGGGTGGCTGTGCAGTGAAGGACATGTGGTAAGGCAGCTTGAACCAATTCCCAGCGTGAAATGCTCTGGATGGCTTCAGAAAGAGCTGGAGAAAGACCATGCAGCTTGTTTTCAACCAAAACTCTTTCAAAGGACTAAAATGAAATGAGAGGAGAAAAAAACTTTAGTTTAGGTTTTTGAAACTTTTACTATATTCTTTTTTTTTAATGCATTTTTCTGCTTTGAGGGAAACATAAAACTTACTAAAAGAATCTACTAAGGCAGATCTTTCATGTGACATTTTGCCCTGCTGTTTCTTTGCTGATATCTAACTTTGCTGATATCAGCAAAGAATAGACCGGATGCATTTATCTTTTAAATTTCATGTAGGTGTATCAGAGAACTCATTGGATCATGGCTTTTGGAGCCATGGCTCTATGTGTTAAATGGTATATTTGTTTATTATCCATGCTTGGGTGCTTGTCTTATAATCACAGCAATTATGCTTCCTCAATTTTTGTCTTATGCTAGCATTCATGATTTTATTGTTTGGTCAAGGATATTTTTAAAGGATAAGGTCTTTACTAAGCAGGAAAAATTTTAATGGTGGCATTTCTATACTGTTAGACTCACAAATTAATCTGGTGCTGCTTTCCCCTTCAAATGAACTGATAATCCTAAAGATTCACATGTTTTACCATACACAAATATGTAGCCTGGGTCATTTTCCCCAATAAATCAGAATAACAGAACAACAGTGTTGGAAGGTGTTAGAATATTGCTAAGCCGTGCTATGCTGAGACTGACCGGATAGGGGAGAGCCTACTCAATCTCCCCCCTCTATCTCCCACAGGAAGGGGAGGTGCCAAAGTTTACCTGAGAGCATCGTGCCCTCCCCTTTGTGAGTTCCATCCTGCATCTTTGCATGGCTGCCAAGAAGACAAAGGACTAGATTAGATCAGTATATATTTTTATTATTTTTGTATATAATACATAGTTTTATACTTAGACACAACATGTGTCACATCTTTATTTCACCACAAAGCAATGGTAATCTATTTCAAACCTCTAACAATTGGTAGCAAGAGGATTCAGTCGCTAAATGCTTGTGGCTATTCCTAAAGACGTTTTTTGCTCCAGGATAGATGGCGGGGGCTGCACCAAAGAGGAAAAATGCCCGCCTATTCAGCACATCCACAGGCTGGTCCAGGAAGGAAGAAAAAGATGAGCAACTGGCACAGACTATGGAAAGCCAGATAGAAGCGCTCCTCATCGACCCATCAGATACCCAGGTATCTCAGATTAATCCGTTTGCAGCAGAAGTTGCACAGATCATGCCTGAAACCAGATCAATAAGCTCCAAAAATAATCCATTTGCAACGGAAGATGCATTGATCATGCCTGAACCCAGATCAACAAGCTCCAAAAATATCTCGTTTGCAATGGAAAATGATGATGCACAAGGAGCATCGATCGGAAAAAAAATTCTTCAAATCGAAAATGCAATCGACCACGCATTTCCTAAGCAGCTGTTGGCAGCTGCAATATAAAAGCTGGGACTATCCAAATCAGGTTGGACACCTGAATTAGCCATCTAGCTAATGCAAGAAGAATCTGAAGAGTAAGCATCCGAAGAGGTGGCATACCAAGAGATGGCAGCCAAGAAGACCGGCTAAGCAATGCTATGGATTTAATAGCCAATTCCCCCCACCCAGCATGGACTTTCACATGGAGGCAAATTTATATTTCCCGCCTCATCTCCATCAAGAACCTCAACCCCGCCCCCTCTTCTGGAGAGGAGGTGTTCCAAAATGGCCACCTCCATGGAAGAACACCTAAAACAGTCAGGCAAACTTTGGTTTGATTACCTGGTCGAAATTTTAAAATCTATAGGTTTTGAAACCATGCAAGCTGACGAATGCATTATGGCTAGGGGGTACAAAGGGGGACAGGAATTAGTTTTAATTTATGTTGATGACCTTACAGACATTGGGCCAAACAAAGACATGAGTGATAAGTTTGCAAATGCACTCAAGAAACACTTTGCTTTAAAGACACTAGGACACATAGACCAGTACCTGGGGATGCAAGTCTTTAAAACAAACAAGGGGTTCTGCCTCTCTCAGAAGGACAAAATAGAAGAACTTCTGCAGAGATGTAAAACAGCAGACTGCAACCCTGCAGACACACCCATGCAAACAGACTTCCAAAGGTTAGCCTACAAAAATGATAAAGTTTTTGACTCACAAACACATTTCCAGTCTGTGATTGGGTCACTCCTTTACATAAGTAATTGGACTAGGCCTGACATATCATTTAACATGAACTTGCTATCAAGCCGTGTTGCTGACCTTAAACAGTTTCATTGGACTGCAATGAAATACCTTCTTCGTTATCTAAATGGAACCAAGGACATGGTTCTACTCATTGAACCTGAAGAGGTCACACCACACATAACATGTTACACAGACGCAGACTGGGCTGGAGACACAAAAACACGCAAGAGCACATCAGGCTTCATCACTTTTGTGAATGGATGCCCAATTGGTTGGCACGTAGGCCGTCAAGACTTCGTGTCCATATCCACTGCTGAGGCAGAATATGCATGCATGTCAGATGCATGCTGCATACTAACATGGATAAATGACTTGGTCACAGAAATATGGAGCCAAGCTCCACTGCCTATCACTATCATGGAAGATAATGAAGCAGCCATTGCGATCTCAAAAACAAACACTCCTGGGTACAAGTCTCGCCACATTGATATCCGTTGCAAGAATCTAAGGGATTTGGTAGATAGAAATTTTATTATCCTTGAACAATGTAGTACCAAAGAATAAATTGCTGATATTTTGACTAAGCCTCTAGATAATCATTTGTTACTATGTGGAAAAATGTGTATGTATATCTGATTCATTGCATTATGATGTTGTACTTGGATACATTTGATACATTGATACCATCATAGCAATAGAAGGGGACTGTTAGAATATTGCTTTGTCATACTATGCTGAGACTGACCGGATAAGGGGGAGTCTACCCAATCTCCCCCCCAATACCTCCCACAGGAAGGGGAGGTTCCAAAGTTTACTTGAGGGCATCGTGCTCTCCCCATTGTGAGTTCCATCCTGCATCTTCAAGGAGGCAGTCATGCGGCTGCATGGCTGCCAAGAAGACAAAGGACTAGATCTATATATATATTATTATTATTTTTGTATATAATAAATAATTTCATACTTAGACACGTGTCACGTCTTTACTTCACCACAAAGCAATGGCAACTACCATCTATTTCAAACCTCTAACAGAAGGGACCTTGGAGATCTTCTAGTCCAAGGCCCTGCTCAAACCAGAGACCCTATACCATTTCAGACAAATGGCTGTCCAGTTTTTGTTTTAAAGCCTCAGTGATGGAGCATCCACAAAATCTGAAGGCAAGCTATTCTATCGAATAATGTTGTAACTCATTTCTTTAATTTTTCTTTAATCCTGTTATCAGCAGATATTTTTCTGTATAGTCCAGTTTCAAAAGTTACTTGAAGATTTATTGGACACTATTAAAACTGTGATTGGCAGGAACTGCAAGACAACTAATTCAATTGCAACACAGATTTTGCATCTATTTTCAGACTGAGAGGGTCATATGTGGAATAGTAATTTCCATTAACTAGATGGGATTAGGACAAAGACAGGTAAGATTATGAAGACTAGAGTGGGGGGGAAACTTTAAAAGCAGTATTAACAAGAAATATAGCTCTCAAAATGAAGCTTAGTAACAATGCTAGGAAACTATTGGAGAGGCAGCATGGTTGAAAATTGTAACTTTCCAATAAATATGATTTGTAACACACTGTGTACCTTTGATTTTATTCAGTTTGATCAAATTGCCAAGTGAAAATAGACATGAGCTGCTATATTCAAGGAACCAGTAGTCAGCTTCTAATCTGTTGTCAATTCCCATCTGACAAATTTGATATTTTTTCAAAAACAGCTAGATATTTATTTTACTTAAAAATGGTGGATGAGAAATCTGATAAAATGGTTTAAGATAGTCAAGTAAACTGGAATAGTTATGAGTTCCCCTATATAGAATACTATAGAGGCAAAGAAACTGAATATGAACCAGCAATATGATGTAGATGCAAAAAAGAACATTTTAAAATATATATATATATAATTTCAAGGTCATAGGGAGTAATAGTTCCACTTGATCCCCCAACATCAAGAATTGTATTCAATTCCAGACACCATATTTTAAAAAGGATTCAAAGAAACTTGATCAGGTTCACAAAAACATAACTAATATGATCAGGGAACTAGAACTGTATCTACAAAAAATGATGGAAGGGTAGGTATGCTTTTTCTGAGAAAAGATTACTGAAGTATTTAGCTTTGAGAAAACAACAACAATATGGGGAGGGGTTATTGATAGCATTCTTCAAATACCAGAGAAGTTATCACAAAATCAAACTCAAAGAATCAATGTATGTAAAAAGAGATTTAAATTACAGGACGGCAAATTCTGATTGAATGATGGGGTAAAATCCTATTTAGTTTAACAGCAGAACCATTTACCCAGAAAATAGTGGGCTCCCCTTGAATAAATGTGTTCCCAATTAGTGTAAGTTAGATTCAGTGCATGAATAACAAAGTAACAGAGCTGGTAGGGAACTTAAGGTCTTCTAGTCCAACCCCCTATTCAAGCAGGCGACTCTACCATTCCAGGCAAGTGGCTGTCGAGTCTCTTCTTAAAAACCTGCAGTGATGACTACCTCACTGGTAGGAGGAATGTCTACTGCAAAAGAGTACCTTTTTATCTACCTGTTAGCATGGAGCAGAAATAGATAATTGTATGTTTTAGTAACATAGGAATTGTACATTTTTCCCCAGAAAATCTCTTAGCAATGGCTTCGACATTAAATACATCACTTTAGATCTCTATTCCCATCTTAAGAAAATGACAGAAAAACAATTGATGATTTATTTATTTATTTGTTTAGATTTATATACCACTTATCAGGGCTTTACAGCCCTCCCTAAGCGGTTTACAGAAGTAAG
>JANHJO010009714.1:82506-95316 GCA_032468235.1 Pseudoxyrhopus heterurus
AGGAGGAGAGAGAGAGAGAGAGAGAGAGAGAGAGAGAGAATGAGAATGCGCCAGGTTAGAAATTAACAAGCAAGTTGAAACAATATTACAAAAAAAGCAGAATTTGTTAATAAAAATTCCTTTCCTATTTAGATGTAAGTTTTTCAATTAGAATAAAAAAGGCAAAAGAAAAATGTTCAACGCAATGTCTGTTCACAGATGAGAAAAATATCACACAAGGCCTTTTCCCAATTATTCTGGGAGGTTCTTTTGTACCACAAAAAAAGTCTAACTTGGAAGATCTTGTTGACTTGCAAAAGATCGTTGGATATTTTCTGAGGTGAGAAATTTCATGCTAGGCAAAGTATACATCCCACGCTCTACTTTGTTAAATTCCTTGTATCTGAAACCAATAAAGTTGTGTATCTTGCCATCGTCTTAATCTCCAGAGGTGCACTGACTTCTTTTCCTTTCTTTTTCTTTTCCTTTTCCACTACTTGTTTTCGTGCACGAGGCTGTTGGTAGAATTTCTTTCCTTCTGTTTCACTGACATTTGCCTTCAAATCCCACTTAAAGTATGGCAATAAACATGTAATTAAGGAAATGAACTAACAGTTCACTGCTTTTGTCAGAATGATAAAACTGATATTGTGACACAGACTTTGCCCCTTTTAGGTGTGCATGCAACATTGTGATACATGTAGGAAAGCGGTGAGTTTCGGTTGCAATGCTACAACATTATTTATGCCATTCTGATATCCCTTCCCATTGCTTGCTCAGACCACTGAAGCAAACCCTTTTGATTATTGATGGGAATCTATAAGCTATGCGTCACATGTAGCTATCTGGGCCCTAAATGGTTAGAATCCCTCCTTCTTACTTCTCTGTTTCTTTCCAAGAAGCTGCCATCATCACTGCTACAGTATTATATTTATTCTTCTCCTTCTTTCAGGCAATTATCGTCTCCCAAGAAGCTTACAACAATTTAAAAATAGAGTGAATCTCTGATCCTAGTTCACAATCTGAGAAGACAAGGCTTCACACAAAAGGTGAGAAATGGAGAGAAAAGAGACAGTAGGGAGTGCAATTCCTTAGGGCTCTAACAAATTACAAGCAATTTCCTGGCTTTTATAGACATTTCAATCTGGGATTTTCCCTTCCTGGAACTCCTCATGAGTATCCCTGCTTTTAAGAATATTTAAAATTACGCTAAACTTGGAAAACAACGGGATGTATTTAGAAATTTTATTCTTAAGGTGCTCAAGAAATGGCTGTTTGGGCAAAATCTCTGTACATGAGAGAGTATTCCTAGTCCTTTTACATAAAGTAAGACAACTTTATGTAGGGGATTAATACTGAATCTGATAATGCTCCAAGGTTTTTCTCTTGAAATAAATATAATCTT
Source organism: Pseudoxyrhopus heterurus (assembly GCA_032468235.1). NCBI lineage: Eukaryota > Metazoa > Chordata > Lepidosauria > Squamata > Pseudoxyrhopus > Pseudoxyrhopus heterurus. Next base: position 83,891 of record JANHJO010009714.1, read on the forward strand.
GTATAAAGCACTTCCCAACTCATTATATATGCAGAGCCAAGAAATTGTATTTCCCACAAATATAAAATAATATAAAGATATAACCAATTCATTTCCATTATTTTACAGTTCCCCAAAAAGAACTTTTCACTTATTATATTGTACCTAGAAAGCTTATTTTCATCTCTAGAACAGTCTTCTAGTTATTAAAACAGAGAAAGGTAGTTTCCAGTCTTGTCCTCCTTTACATCTATTCTGAAAATATAGTAATATATTAATAGATCTTCCCTAACGAGTTAAAAACGCTAATGACTTTTTGTGATAAAAACTGAATCTCAAAATTGACAATATTAATTTGACCCAAATAGCGCTATTTTTATACTGAGTGTTACATTGTTTTTTGCAAATATTCCACAGTAGAATGACATCCAGGCTTCCCATGAATTCCTCAACAAAAAGGACCCCAAGAAAAGATTACTATTTTAATCTTTTTACTTGTAATTACATTACATTTAACAAAGAACTCTACTTGCAGATTCAAGATAGGAAACTATCAGCTATCGCATGCTGAGCTTCTTTCCAACTACTTGTGAAAGCTATTCTGAAAATTAATCACACCTCAGGTGCTTCTTGTACCCCCAGAGCTGTGGCACATCAAGAGGCCCATTGGTGCCATGCTGCTAGGCTGGGATAGCTGAGGCTGCCAGGGATGGCTGCAGCTGTGTGTTGCCCCGTGGCTTAGTGACTTCTTGCAATCCCAGAGCTTCAATGTGACAAGCAGTCCCAGAGCAACGTGGTTCTGGCACTGCTTGCTGCCTTGCTAGGATGACCAAAAGGCAGAGATTGGGAGAATAAACAGCTGGAGCAGTTGAAGGGGAGGCAATCCCTTACCTTGGAAGATCCAAAATTCAAGGCTAGCAAAAATTCTTAAAGCGAAGCTGAAGATGAAACCAGCAACTTTTCTTTTGGGTTTAATGGAAAAAGACTTGGGGAAAAAAAATTGGAACTTTGATTTTATATATGTTGAAAGCAGCAAGAAGTCATTGTCCCTTCTGATCTGCATTGACATAATTCCCATTATTCTCAACAGCTTTTGCTGTTACTGTATTTATTTTAGGTAGACATTCAATAGATCTATAACTCAACCACAATCACATTCCATAATATGCTCCCTAACCTCCAGTAAAGAGGGGCATTTGGAAGAATTTCTCATCCTGATAATCCAATATCAAAACCACTTGACAAATTACAGACAGAATCCTGAACTCTTTTTCTTCTTATAAGCCTTCAAGAAATTGAAATTGAACTCTGCAATACACCGAACAACTGTATGGAAAACAAGGTAAATTGCTTTAAGTGGATTTCTGTAAATCATTGGTTGAGTAAGGCTGTTTTTTTTCTGAGGACATTCAGAAAAAAATTTACAATGAAATGAGCAGATCTTCCTTCTGAAAAAAATAGAAATTATCCAGAAAGTTGTTATTCTAAGTGTATTTATAAAGTTATTAAAATACAGCAGGAATGATAGGTAGGCGGACTGAAAATTACATAGATTCCTCATCAAATTCATCCATTGAAAGAAAATGTCAACTTCTTTCAGTTAAAGAATGGAAGGGGAATCAAAACCAATACATTTTTATGTAAGCTTTACCAGCTTTTCTACCAACAAAATTGTATAGGAAAACAATGTTTTATTTCTCAAAAAAATATTCATTTAAATTTGACAACAAATTTCCTTTAAACTAATATTTTCCAAACTAAATGTGGTTGACACATTAACTACATACTTCAGTTTGCTATCTCTTCAGAGAACATACAATAGATTTTTTTCTTAACTGGGCTTAAAACTTCACTTACATGGATGTGCATATATAAATCTTCCCCAGTCTGCAAATTATGTTTTGTGGAAGGGCATGTGAATCGCTATGTGTTTATGTAAATCTTGGAGTGTGGATGCAGTTGAGTGTATGTTTAAGTCATTCATCTATTCATTTTTCCTTCACTTTTCCTTCCTTCCTTCCTTCCTTCCTTCCTTCTTTCCTTCCTTCCCCATCTTTCTATTCTAATGAATACTTGAGGCAGTTCACAAAATAAAAAAACATACAAGATTAAAAACATACATTCAAATTAACATTAAATTTATTACTAACATTGTTTAATAGTTTCAAACATGGCAAAGTAGTGATATCTTTGCACATTTCTAAATGTGGAGAAGTAGAAATTGGATGAAGCTTGTAAAAGCCTGTATCTTATATCTAGGAACAGAGAAATGTAAGGCACATTCTCTTCTTCCAATCAGAAGAAAAAGCTTTTTACAGTGGAGGAAACTTCAAATGAGGCTCCACTGCAGATCTTAACAGACAGATAGGTTTTTAACTTAGGTTCTAAGCTACTTAAAGCTTTAAAGGCCAAAATCATCATGTTATATTAAATCAGAAAGAAAATTTCAATCAGTACAAATCTTTCAAAACAGGCATCTTATATTTCCTGTACTTTGCACTACTTGCAGCCTAATTTTGCATTCATTTAAATTATTAAATAAATTAAAAGTAACAGTGATTTTTATCACCTGAATGAAGCAAGTAAAAAACTATTTAAAAGAATATTGTGTTGAAATCAGAAAAGCTGTGTAGACTGAAAACAGGGAAACATGGGGAATTTTGAAAATGTCAGTGTTGAATTATATTTCCAAATCATGGAATCCGTTTTTGAGGAATATTGTTAATATTGGACATGGGAAATAGAAAATTATACTGAGAAAAGTATAAATCACCAATTTTTGAAAAGGTTTGATTTTTGCTAATCAAAAAATGACAGTTTCCTGTTGATGTTGATTTCATAATATCTTAGAAACCCAGCTAATTTTTTATATACACTTTAATACATTGCTACTAAATGGTTAATATGTGTGATATATTTAGGCAATTTACATCAATTTTGTATTGTCAGTAGATCATGGTCAAAAAGATAATTCATCAGCCAGTCAGTCTTTCTAGGAAATGGAAAACAAGAGGCAGGGGTCTTGGGTTTTGCAGTTGTATGCCTGTCATATTTGACACCCAGTTTTTAATACTTCTTTTCTTTGTCATGAGAGCTCATAAGATGTAATATAATGTTTAAGGTCTCAGTCTAGAGACCAGAAGGTTGAGCTCCACACCTGCCTTAGTCTCAAAGCCAACTGGTGACTTTGGCCCAGTGACTTTTCTCTGTTCAAGGAAGAAGGAACTAGCAAGAGCCTTGAATGGTTTAGCGGGCTAAACGCTGTACTTTGTAATTAAGTATTCAGCTCCCAGCTGCCTGCAATTTAGCAGTTCGAATCCCACCAGGCTCAAGGTCAACTCATCCTTCCATCCTTCCAAAGGTCGGTAAAATGAGAACCCAGATTGTTGGGGGCAGTATGCTGACATTGTAAACCGCTTAGAGAGGGTTGCAATTCCTGATAGGCAGTGTATAAATACAGTGCTATTGCTATATTGCTATTATCAACAGAATGAATCAGAAACGCTTCTCCTCTCCTCTCAGTCTCTCTCCTAAGAATGGACAAGAAACTCCCATCTCCCCAAATCTTTATTACTAGTTTAGTTTGCTCCTTAGTCTTTTAGATGTAATGATACCAGAGAGGATTAAGATCCTTTGATTTTCATGTCCAGAGTGCAGAGTGAAGGAGATGGCCAAAATGACCACTATCCCACAGAGCTCATATGATAGCCAGAGGATGCAGGTTGGTTGTTCTTGGTATGTCATTGATCTATCTCCAAACTGACACCTGGGTGTCCAGTCTCTTCAGCACACCAAGATCGGTTATTTCCAGTTCACTGTCACCACTGCTGCTTATGTCAGATTGGTTCTTGATGCTATCACTTATTGTTGCATGCCATCACCATGTTGGAGGGTATAGTCAATTCTGCAGCCATGTGGAGTCATCTTTTCAGCTATACGTACATGGAGAATGGCTCTCCCTAACTGTTTCTTCTGGATGAAAACCCCCCTTTGGACACTTTGAATCAACTGGAGTAATCCCAGTACAATACCTTACGTGCAGGCTGTGCACCTAAAGCTGTACCTTTCCCATCTGTAATGGGATATATATATATGACTTCTTCTATAGCTCCTTCTAATGTGGTTGTAATATTTTTAACCATTAACATTTGCCACAATGCTAATTTAGCAACCCAAGGGGGTACTTTATTTATATAAGAGACAATTGTCATACAACCTTGTTCTTAGTTTCTGTGCTCAGTTTTATTATTCCATAGTGTACAAGAAAAAAGAGCAGCTTCAAAGAGGCTCCAATGTCCTCATGTTCGTGTAAATATTGCTCAAAATTGATTTTCTTTCTTCCTTCCTCTCCCACTCACCTTAGTAACATGTTGCTATGGTCACAGTCATTCAGATAAATGTTTAAGTGCAGATGCCACTGTAACTGCCTTAAGCTACCCAATGAGGACTTTTCTATCCAGATTTATACTTTATCATCTAAGCAATGGTATGCTTTCTGCGTTTTTTTTACCAAAATGATTGTGGATCATCTGCTGTGGCATACTATTTTATTCTGTTTTTGTGGATAAGAGGAAAGATATTTGTCAATCGGTGGAAACTTAGGTAAGAAAATGTGATAGTTCACTATATGCCAGCTTGAAGGTTTGAAGGGAGAGATTAATTGACTTTCTGTTCTATTAAACTTGCAAAAATACAAATATACTGGTTTTAATTTTTGAATATCAAAATCAGTCTGAAAAAAATAAAGACACCTTGAAAGAATTTAGACTTGATTTAAATATATATTACATTGGATTGTGAAATATAAAGGTTGAAAGGGAAAGGGTAAAAGCAATAGAGAGCACACGTTAAGGGTCCAATACATAACTGGACAGAGAAATAAGAGTAACAAGGACAAACTTCGTTTTGCCATATAGAAAAATTCAATTACATGAAACTTGGCTACAGTTTGCAGTTAGTTCAACAGAGAAATTTACCACATGTTAAAATATAGATCAATGCCATACATTCCCCACTACTAGTGGAGAACCTCCGTTTCTCATCTCAATGCTCAAAAAAAGATCTGAGATAAGAGAGCAAATTATGTTTGTATTTGTAAATCAGTAAAATCAAATATTTAGAATCTGGAGAATTAGAAAGTGAGAAAACTCTGAAAAACCTAAAAGTCTGACTCAAGAGCTTTTGAGGCATGATGCTGATCTCAAGGCATCACGTCAGTGTTTAATGCTCTTTAACCAACTGTGCTTTCCATTCCCAGCAGAACTTGAGGAAGGTAATCCAATCAGAAAGAAGGCATTGTATACATGCAACTCTCAAATTGAGCCAGTTGGGGTGTTGGGAGGTTTGCTGCAACTCTCCTGGTAGTAGATACTTGGTTTCTTAATCCTTCTATGCAGTAGTCAGGGATTTTCGCATGAAAGCATCCCGAACAGGCAGATAGAAGATATTATCATAGCAATATGAAGCTGCGTGACATTTTTCTGAGAGGCTGAATAAAACAGCATTATAATATGGAATTATTTTTGATGAACGAGGCACACTTGATTGTTCGATATAAATAATTATGAGATCTTAGTGTAACACATTCTGCCATTTTTACCATTTATGGAATGTCTAGATATTTGCAGCTCCAATCTGGTAGCCCCCATTTAAAAGCAATTCCACAAAATAAAACAAATTAAAATTTCTCAAGAAATAAAGAGCAATTTGCATCTTAGGCAAATTATACCAATGTATTTCACAAAGCTATCCCTTTATCAGCAAAAAGTCAGATTACAATACAAAAACATTTAAGTGGTTAACTTCCTCTAGAAGTTTATCAGTGAGGTTTAAAGGAAGTTTCCATTCTGCAGATTTTCTTTCTACTTTATCAGAAGTAATTGGCTTTTTCTTTTCTAATAAAGGATACTAACACCTTATACATTCAAATATACTGCTAGGTAAAATGCTAAATGAATGGAACAAGAAGCGTAATTAGGTGCCAATTACTACCAGAATAAAATTAGAAATTTACAGTAATTAATAAAGAATGCCTTTGGTAGCTTCAAGTCAATACTGCATATACTCCTCAACTCTCTCTACCCTAATCCTGTTTTTAAATGTACCGGTACTTAAATGAAAGCCTTACCTGCCCCCCTTTAGGCTGATACTTGATGTTGTCTGTTGACCCAATTTTGGACCTGACATTCTTGAGATCTGGCAGAGGTTGATTAATCAGACGAAGTTGCTTAGGGGTTGCTGGAGATTTCGGAGGTGTGCGTATGATAGCAACTTTTTTCTCAGTGGATATCAGAATTGCAGATGTGGGAGTACCCGGTGTATGTGGGGTTCTGGAATAACTAGGGGTCCCAGGTGTTCCTGGGGTACGAGAGGAATAACTAGGTGGGGTTCCAGGAGTGATGGCAGTTGATCCTGGAGTAGTTGGAGTTGATGTACCACTTTTTCCTGTTCGGCTTCGAATAGGCTCTGATCCTGTATTGATAACATAATTCTGTTTGTTCTATGATATTCATATCATTTCCTAGAGAGAACTGGCATCTAATTGTTCATAAAAGAACCTGATCACAAAAATATTCAGTCTTTGCTAAAACTTTCTGAAGATCAGGATGAGACTTAAAATTGAACATTATTTCACTAAATGACAAAATTATCATGAAATACAAACCAGCTGGGATTTAAAGCAAGTTAAAAATCAATAATATTGGATATCTGCAATTATATCTTTCATAGCTTAATGATCCCCAAGGAGAAATCAATGAAAAAGAGAGTTAGAGTTGAGGCTTAATACAGATTTTGATCTCCAATAATATCTCCATGTGCTCTCTACTTCTAGCTTCATCTCTCCCTATGACTACCAGTTTTGGGTTGCAACCACCTGGCTATCATTTGATGATGGGAAAAAGATACACTTAGTGGATATTAGTGGATTAGTGGATATCTGGATTTTTGCAGTCCAGATTCAATAGCCCCACCTGTACCTCTAAATTAAGATTATGCTTAAAATTTAAAATATCTTCATAAGTTGGAAAAAAAAATTCCTAAATCAAAAACACTATATATTACAAAATGCAAAGCATTCTTTTCTATATATTTTAAAATTCTGCTATCAAATTTTTCAAGCAACTGATATAAACTATACAAATAGAAACTTAGGATGTGTCTAGGGAGTAACTTTTTTCTGCTAAACTTTTCTCTTTTCCTAAACACAGAATTTTCCTAGCTTTTTAAAAAGTATCCAATTATACAGAACCCATATTTTATAATATACCTAGAATTTTTAATCTGTTCTTCTTATCTGGTAGTATATAACATATTCCTCTTACAATAGAAACACAGCTGAACAGAAACTAGTTGCTGTCTAATTTAAATATCATCTCTACTTCCTCAACATGGCAACGTGGCCACCAATGCATCTAGAAACATTTCTTTTGAAACCAGACAGACTCTATGTTTCATCTTATCTCATCTCATCTCATCAGATTCTTTTAGTTTAAAAAAATTAAATGGAGATTAGCATATTGCAAAAAAGTGTAATTTTAATGCAATTATTTTATTTCTAGAAACATTTCTGGGTCTTGCATAGACTCTAGGTGTCTAAGCCAAAAGAAAAGATTGCATCTTATAAACTTACAGGGAATAGTACTCTAGAACTGTACTAGTTTGCCTTCTGATAAATGGGAATTTTTGAGAGTGTCTGAGCTCATTGTAGCATAATTGTTGTAAGATTATTCATAAGATACTTTCCAAATTTCAAAAATGTTCACTAAATCAAAATAGATTAAAGCTTGTGCCTCCAACTTTAACTCTGAATTATAGGGCAAGAGACATACTCGTAGTTCGTCGTACAGATGAGATGGTACTATTCAAGGAGAAAGAATTTTCATCTCGTTCTCTGTCTGCTGAGATACCTCTTCGGGCGGGTAAAATGGAAGAAGGTCTTGGTAAAGAGGAGCGCTTTTCAGGACTCTTGGTTATTCCATCCTAATGCAAAAAATAGGAAGCATTTTGGTTTTAAACATGTATATTCAGCTCCAATTTTGTTTGCATTCAAGCCATTACAGGGAAAGCAACACTACAATAGTACGGTACAATAGTACAGAAGCTGTTGAGGAAAAAGGGTACTCCAAGGTTGAGGGCTTGACTTAATTTGGCTTTGACTGCATCAGTATAGCTTTATTTTATATGCATTCTCTCTGCTATGAACATACATTCATAGACCACACACAAATGTACATTCTGAAGCTAAATAGAACCACTCACTCAGTACTTGGAAACAGGCAAAGTGACTTCTCGACATACAAAAATTACTTGGAAAATCCAGTGTTTTTAGACAAGGGCTCTTCTATTGCAGCAAATGGCCTAACCTACTAGAAGTAGTGCTTGACCTATTATCACAATTGAGCCCAGAATGTTGGTTGTAAGTCATGTGATTGTTAAGGAAGACACCCATGTGGTTGCCTTGCTCAGCAACAATCCTGGCTCTTCCCACTGTGGTCATTAAGCAACTTCCCGCATCATTAAATGACCTGCCGGCATGCGGAAATCTGTTGCAGGTCAGAAGGCTTTGGCTGGCTAGGTTCAGCATTATGCAGGCCTCCTGCCTCCTCCCACATTCCCAGAAGCCTTAACCAGCTAGAATCTGTGCAGGACTCTGCCTTTCCCTCCACTCCTGAGTCTTCCAGTGAGCATAAGTTTTCTGCATCTCAATGGGCCTAGGCAGCTGAGGTCTCCCAGCTCATGTTGGGGGGGGGGGCAGTTGCAGTGTTCCCAAGGGTGAGCAAGCTGCCAATCACCTGAATTTTGATCACGTGACCATGGAGTGCTACCATAGTTGTAAGCTCAGGCAGGGATTGTATGTCCATTCACTCAGCACTGTCATAATTTTGATTGGTTTGCCGAACGAATGTTCATAAAACGAAAACTACCAGTATGTGCATCTTATGAAATTTGTAGATATTGAATAGAATCAAATAATACATTGTTTTTTAAACAAATTTATTTTTATCATAAATTAAGTTCTAAAATTAGCCATTATCAAGGCAACAAATCCCAGATTTTGGCATCCTATGAAATCACAACTCAGCTCTATCTCAGTTATGTGCCTTCCTCACAAGTTCTATCCCTGGCACTTCTCTGGATTCTGAAGTTTGCTTTGCCTGCCAGAATCTGTAAATCAGCCTTTGTATTTCTTCCTGTTTACCTTCTCTCATACTGTTTTTCAAAAACAGTTATGGGAATAGTATCATCACCAGTGAATTTTTGCATCACTTGTGATCTGTGATGAGGAACGACTAGATTAATTCTCTTTTATAGATATTATAGGCTAAATCAGGAGAAGTGACCCATTGGAACTATTGATATCATGAACCAATTTGATTATATTTCTAACTTACATACTGCATTTCTTTTTCATTTGGGAAAAAGGATATCAAGGTGAGATATCCATATTCGGTAGTGAAGGAAAACAATTAAAGATGTGGGCATTTATTCTTGTTCTACCTCAACTACCTTACCTGAGCTGTTTTTGAATAGTCCCTTGGGCCCGCTGAAGAGGGCCACGCAATATAATTGTCTTTACTGCGCAAAACAACTTTTTTAGTGGTGATTAGTGAACAAGCAGAGTTGGGTCTTGGAGGAAGCAATGACTTTGCTCTAACCTTTGAGGCAGGAATCTTTGACAAAGAAGAAGTCTAATTATAGGAAAACAAAAAGAAAAATGTAATGGGAAGATGAACAATGAGACAAACAGAAAATGAATGGAATATGGAAAACAGATTTCAAATCAGAACCTTAAAAATAATTATTGTATTGTATTATTGTTCTTACATTAAAGGAAGCATACATTAAAGTAAAGTGATTTCATTGTTCAAGTCATAAGAAGACTAATGATATAATGGCTATTTTTCAAAAGTTGACATCTATTTTTAATTTACACTGTCATTGACCCATGCTAACATTCTATTTTTTTACTTTTAGTGTTATCATCTTTCCAGGTTTTAAGACTGAAATTTCAGTTATAGTATTCACCAAAGAGTATTGATATCCAAATCAGGATCCCTTCAGCTACCAGGCTAAGGCTAGACTTGCACTGACTTCATTCAAGGTAAATACAGCCTATATTCATATTTTTTTATAATGCTATTTAAGATAAGGGTTTTTTAGATCTCATAAAAATAAGTCAATAAGCACTTTGAGTTCATGTTTAGGATCTTAGTGGACAATATTACTTTGAAACTGCTATTAAAACATTATGCATTATTAACTGCAGCAGTCAGAGAAACTGCTATATCTTGTTAATGCTGGAGAGAATACAGTCCTGGCCTTACGAAGTGTTCACATGTAACTAATTTTAACAAAGCCAATTATGGAAGCCTTATGATATCACTTAACATTTTTGCTGATTCTTTTTCTATTGCAAAACAAAATACAGAAGGCACTATTTGTCTTTTTTAAAATAAAAAATGTGTTATTAATTTCCTTTCAGAAACCTTTCCTTTCAGAAACCTATGCATCTGAGTGAAATCACACTCAGATGCATTCCATATGCTATTCTTCATTTCAGTTTTAAATATACAAATCAAAGTCAATCAAGCTCATGTATGTGACCTTTGTAAATCCATACAGATGTAAGGGCTAGGTTACAATTACATTTAAAGAAAATAACTTGGACACCAAAAACATGCAATGTGGATACCTTCCAGAAGAATAGTTATGCTAGTCTATAAAGCCAAAAAAACAGAGTAAATACTGAAAAAGTAGAACAGAGAGATGGGATTTGATGAGCACAATTAGTATTAGTAGTAGGGGGATGTAAGCAACAAGTGAGCATATAAGGTTTGAGAAATTAAAAAAAAATTGTTTATGAATCTATTATTAATCCTGTACAGATTTTTTCTCAGAAAAATTCTATGAAGTTCACTGAATTCAAGTCTCCCAGCCACAGACCAAGAATTGTAACCATCGGGTGACAGCTTTATTTTAGAGACAGAGAGAGAGCTGTTTATTTACTAAATTTATATGGCTGTCCATTTCACACAAAGTGATTCTGTGCAGTGAATAATTATTAAAATAAAACAATAAATAGAAAAAAAACAATTATTAAAACAGTCATCATTAAAGATATAACCTCCTTTACAGGAAAGAGTAGATTAAGTACCATCTTAAGATAGTGTGCTCAGAGCAGACAAGGTAATCAGGGGCAAGCTTGCTACTTGAACTTATCACTTCAAGTAGTGATACGAATTGGACAGCTGTGTAAGATTTTTTTTATTTACATATGCTAATTACTATTCTTTCACTATCAAATTCTGGAAGGCTGTGGCCTCTGTATATAAAGGAAAAAGATACTTTTAGTGGGTGAGCAAAAGTATTAAATTGTTGTTGTTAGTTGCGAAGTCGTGTCCGACCCATCGCGACCCCATGGACAACGTTCCTCCAGGCCTTCCTGT
>JANHJO010009714.1:96212-111745 GCA_032468235.1 Pseudoxyrhopus heterurus
GTGGCCAAAGTATTTCAGTTTCATCTTCAGGATCTGGCCTTCTAAAGAGCAATCAGGATTGATCTCCTCTAGGACTGGCTGGTTTGTTCGCCTTGCAGTCCAAGGGACTCGCAAGAGTCTTCTCCAGCAAAAGTATTAAATACAAACAGGCAAATGTACATGTGCATGTTAGATTCCCTTCACCTCCCCCCCCATCATCTGTGCCCCTTTGGCTGCCCTGAGCTCCACGGGCCCTACCACTCCCAGATGCTCTTTGCCATCTTCTTCCTCCCACTGCTGAGGAAGTGTGCCCAGCCGGGCTCTTCATGAGGCAATGTATGCAGCCTTGTCCAAATTGTGTTGGTTTTGTCCAAATCATGTGCAGCCTTCTCACGAGGCTCTGAGGACCACATGCAATTTGGACACGGCCACGCTCTGTTTGGAGAATGGTGCAAGTGGTCTCAGATAGAAGGTCTGGTGATTTGCATTTGATAGGCTCCCTTTCCCTTGGTTATGTTCTGTCCTATCTGATGATTTGATTTGAATTTCTGCACTAAGATGGACTTAAGTCACTTCATCCAGTTGTATGATTCCAGCGGCAAAACTCATAAACAGATACATTTAAATCGGAGGTGATTTTTCTTCCCTAAAGACTAAAACAGAATACATGTCTGGAGAAAACATTTCAACTTTCTGGCCACATCCTTTTTCATCCTGCATTTCTTGTGAGAACAAGTATGGTTTTAAGAGAGACATTCTGCTTGTCCCATCTTTCTCTTCGCAGGAAAGGGGAGAAAGGAAGCAAAAAGAAAAGATGGCACTTCATAGAACCTCCCAGTTGTACGTCACCAGACAACTGATTTGTGGTCTGGAATAAAGGATAATCATGGAAAGCAAAGTACTATGAATGGTACTTACCACATCTAGTAAAGTGCAGTCAAACATATTTGTGCATTCCCACTAACATAAATGACTCCTTCCTTTGTTATGGTTAATGATGGGTGATAAAGATATTGTTCTGTTCTACTGCTGGTGGCTCATTGTGCTGATTTCCTATTTTATGCTAATGAAAACAGGTTTTCTTTGCATCCTGAGGCTATGACAACACTAGTTTTATTATATTTTCATCTTAATGTCTTGAGAGTCCATGCAGCCAGCCTTTCCGTTGCCTTGTAACTCAGGGGCCCTGACCAGACTGTGCTGGTGTCAATTTGCTTATCTAGCTGATTAGCATTCAATCTCAGCTTCAGTGATTGGCTGAATTTTGGATTTCCCCCCTTTTCTTTTCGGGCAGAGCAGCAGCCACTGGCTTTTAAACATACAGAAAGCAGATCAGATATAGATTCGAATATTTCCTCTTACAAGAATGAATCAGACTGATAAGATTGAAAGTAGTGCCATGAAGCTCTCAGATTTGCATCTGATTAACTAGAACATAAAATAGAAAGCTTAATATCTTTCTAACTGTCGGTATGTAATTTTACACAGTGCAGCAATTAGAACATTTTAACTTCTGATTAATGTCAAAGTGAGTCAAAAAGAAACTATTCGTTTAAAACTGCCAAATGGCTTTTAAAGTTATTTATGGTAAATAACTTTATCATAATATCACCAAATATTCAAAATACACAGACATGTAGAACACATAAAGGCAAATTCACCCACCGAAAGTTTTTCCTTTGCTTGCTTAAACACCCCAGGCGTCTGGTTTATTTCACCACCAGCAGCTATTAGAAAATAAGGGAAAGAGGGTTAACATTTTAAAATCATAACTTCAAATTAACCTTTAACCTTTTCATTTTAAACTGCCATGCAGTATTTATAATGAACTAATTACTGGCCCATCTTTTGCTAATTAAAAAATAATTGCAACTGGAAAATTAAAGAATAACAATTCTCAATGTTCTCTAAAAATGTTACCATCAGAGCATTGCAAAGAAAATTATGAGGTTTGAATGATGTGGTATTAACAGCATTATATTCAAACGATTAGCAATAATCTGAAAACAATAATCTGAAAACATTGGCCATCACTTTTTTAAATATATCAGCACCAGTAATATTTGGTCATGACTTAAAACCAGTTCCTATATGTATGTACTGCATCTTCTAGGAACAGTATTACAAAGGAGGGCAAGACTGAATATTAAAATAAAAGAATAGGACATGATGGCTTTTATTTCCATTGTGTTATCTGTTATTTAAATGGTTTGCACATAAACCAATTTACAAACATAAAGAAAATTGTAGTTAAAGAAACAGTGAATAAATACATAGCCTAACTGTTATATTCCATTCTTTTGGTTAGCAGCACGGGATGTGGAATTTGTACATATAGGAAAATCCTTGCATGTATGTTCATTCTACTCCTCTGTAGTTGAAAAGGATAGTCTGGGCATGAGTCAGCATGCGAAACGTCAGTGTAACATCCCTCACTGAACAGTTTCCAAACTTCCTACTCTGAGCTGAGCGGGGGGCATGGAAAACACTTCTATAATTTCTGGTTCCATGTATGTTTTCCATGGTGTCCAAGTGAGTCAAACGTAATAGTCTTGAGATCTTCATCATCATCAAAGGAAGGTTGGGAAGAGATACAAGAATGTATCCTGTCTCTACAGAGGAGCAGCATGCATGCATCGTCTCCTCACCCCTTTAATCATCTTATGTGCAGTCTGAATACCTGTGCCTGGCTTAACATATATCCTATTGTATTAATCATCACCAGTTCATCGCTTGCAGTCAAATTCAAAGAACACAACTGCAGCAGATAGCATGGTTTACAACGTAAGTGCCCTAGAGATCTGATGGACTTCCTTACACATGGAATTATTTCAAGGTCCAGGATGGCCAAACATTCCATGGTTTGCAAGGAAGTATCTATTATGAGTTTGACTACATTATTATCAAATTAAACCCTTAAGTCACGTTAAAAAATTATTGGTAAATATATTAAAAGAAAAAAATAAATAAAATAGTGTAGTTAAGTTGTCAGTATTTGCAGGATATATTCATTACAAGCTGCTTGCATAATATTTTACTACTGGTCCCATCTACCCTCCTACGCACCCTTCCACATAATAGATTCTTCTGATTGAATCATATATCAGTGATTCACAGCTATTAAACAATGGGAAAATGCCTTTACTGATGACTTACCTGAAAGCATAATAATTCTTCCATCTGAACAATAAACCTGGATCATGACTTCACCCTGTCCCTTGGAGTTCGATTAACAGTTTAATCATGCAAGAAACATGTTTAATTCTGGGACACACACCATGAAATTTAAGATGAGGAAGACAAACCTAATACATGTTTGTCCCAGTTCAAAGCCTAAGCTGCTACTTCTGTTTGTCCTATGATATGGATGTTGTGATGTCACAAAGGAAACACAGCCTTACTTTTTCAACCAACCAAAAACTGCAGTACAAATTTAGATAAGGTTCAGATGATAGCATTCATATTACTGTATTACAATGGTTAAAGTCAATGTGGTTTCTTCAAAGTATGCCCTTTTTGTGTATATAAAAAAGATAAAAAGAAACAAGTACTGCATGTGTATTTGCATGAAGTAGCCTTATTCAAAATCTAAGTTTTACCATTACACGTCATATACATACCTATATAGTTTCATATATCTAGTTTACTCTGCTAGAAAGAAGATCCATTGATTCAGTGGGAAAGATTTCCAACTTATAATGACTGAAATTGCAGCTACAGAAATAAAACCTCCTTAGGGAGCTTTTGAATATGTAATTAATAGAACTGGCAAATATGGGACAGATTTCATATAACACTGAAAATATATTGAAGGGTTTGGGATTTGCAAATCAGTTCAGTCTTCAAAGTAAATTTGAAGATACACAATTTGAAACTTGGCTGTTTGAAAATAAATACTATATCAAGCCTTGCTTTAATAGTACACTTGAGTTTGACCTAATTCACAAATGTCAATCTTCCATGAAAGAAAGAAAAAGCTATTGATCAGTTGCAGATTCTTCTAGTTTTCCTGAACCTCCACCCCTGGTCTCCTTACAGTTTTTCCACTTTATGGGAAATCCTTTGTGAGCATAAGCTAGAGGAAGAGATCTCCTATTGTGTTGGAACTATGGCTAACTCAACTATAGTCAGAACATGCCAGGATCTGAACCATTTTCCTGAGTTCAGTTACAATATTACAAGAAACAAGAAATTTTAAAGAAAGATATAAAAGATATACAAAAGATATAATTTGCTTATTTAAAAGTAAATTTGTTCTATCCCTCTATCATTTTGAAAAGGTGTACAGACATTGAGATGATCAATAGTGATATAACATTAAATGGATTTGCTATCTGGCCAATATTCTTTAAACTGTGTAATTCAAAAAAAATTGTCTGCCTCTCCCAGGAAGTAAAACAAATAAAGAAAAAACCCTTTAATTTTTGGCAACCTTTACACTGGGGGCATATGTATGCACAAAGATAATTAGATACCTCAATTTTGTTTCAATGTAAATTCTGAGTTTAATTTGGGATATTAGCATAGAGGATATTGTTTAGCTTTTGCCTCAAAGATACCGTATAACTAATGAGAACCACAAACAATTCTCTATGACGGGGCATAAAATATCAAAGAGGGAATGTACTTCTGCAGTTGATAGTGCTGCTAAGTAGACAATTAATGTCATGAAAATTATAGAGAATGAGTTTGTGTCATATTCAACCATATTCATCATTTGCTTATCATCATTCTTATTTATTGAGTTTTGCTTGGAATAAAACAAATCACTTAACTGAAATGAAATATATGTAATTAATTACCCTATTTCTGATTTTCCATTCTGAGAAGTAAATTCTCCATTTTGATCAATAAGTGACACAACAGAAGGAATTTTAGAACTAAGTCGTCTATTACTCTCTCACAATTCTTTGGGAACTGGGAACTGAGACTTTCCTAATGCAAAAACCAAGATTGGCTTGAGTCATATAGAAACAAGAGTGGTCATGCAACATCGATACACTATTAGGAGCTTTTCACTTTAGTGAGTAGGCAAAAGTCTATCTCTATTATACTAAAATGTTCTGATTCTGAAACAATTATCTGATCTTTATATAATGTACAACTAATCCTTGACTTACAAGGATTTACAGTCGTTTAATGACCAAAGTTACAACAGCTGAGAAAAGGGTACTTTATAGCCTGTAAAGACTTATGAAATAAAACTTTCCCACGATCATGTTATTACCATTTGCAAAATTCCATGCCAGTTTCCCCAGAATTTTGGGAAGCAGACAAGGGAAGATTGCAAGCAGAGAAAAGCTGAAACTCTCATGTGGGCTGCAGGAATGGTGCTGAAATTCTGAACATCATGACAGCCTGAAGATTTCACCTCTGTTCCTGCAGCCTCACAAAGGAATCCTCCTCTGTACATGGCGTGGAGCTAAAGTCCTTCGGTGAGCTGCAAAAACTTTTGGGAGCAAAAGGGCTGCCTGCCAAGAGGACTTCTACTTCATGCTGACCTGGAAAATTGCTTAATGACTGCAACTGGGAGCCTTTGAACGAAGCAGTCACATGCGCTTGTTGCTTAATGACCACTTTGCTCAACACCAAGATTCCAGTCCCAAGTGTGGATGAAATTGGAGGTGCTGTTGCAGAATTACTTCTGGCACAAATGTGTGAAGGACAGTCATTTCTGTTGTCACTGCTGTGCTACATTTTGCCCAATGCTGTCCTCATAGGAAATTTAACTGGTATTTATTCCTACTTTTGGATATGGAAACCTATGGACCTTACACCAAAGTAGAAAAAAAAAGGCACATTCATTGCCCATTACCATCCTCTTTAAAGACAACAAGACAATGCAAAAGACTTTTAAAGAAAAAGGAGTCCTCTTTTGTTTTTACGTAGGGGGCCAGGATGCTTCTCATGGAACAATGTTCCCCAACCTTTCCGGGTTGATGGCCTAGCACAGGATGGGGGCAAGAGGAGATGGTTTTGTGCGAGGGGCAGGCGGGCATGCAGGTGTGTGCACAGCTTAATTTGTGTGAGGGACGAGCTGCGACTGGGGCTGCGAGCGTGCCAGCCTACCACTAACATGGCCCAGTTGTGAATAGGCTATGCCCCACAGGTTGGGAACACCTATCATAGGGAACTTCTTGGAACTTTGAAGAAAGAAGGCTCATGCAATTTTTTTTTAAAAAAGATTTAGGTTTGCCTGTTTAACCTATCATGATTTTAGGTCTATTTTATCAATAGTTTTAAGAAAATATACAACTTAAATGAAACCCCAAGAGTCAAGACCTACAGATATTTAGATATCTGAATTGTATATAATGCACTATCAACCTCTTCAATCAAGAGAAATATGCATTAGTCACAAAAAAGTCTGCAATGCAATAAATGATAATATATGGTTGAGTGATAGTTTTTTATGGAAGGTCCAGTAAGGACAAATTTGTACTGTAATTTTATAACATATAGCTTTTTGTCAATAAAGGTAATGAGGAATGAATTTACCAGAACCTCTCTGGCTTTAAATTATTACTTTGCATTAGATTGTAAATGTATGAATATAATCTGTTAACAAGATTCTTTTCATGTATAAATTATAGATTGGCACTCCAGTTTTATATCCACAGAAACACTAGAGGAGAAATATTTTGGAATTGTCAGGAAAAATACTTTCCTGGAATTAGTAACATTATCTCATGGGCACTGTAATTCTGTTATCTCTCTTTTGATTGCAATAAAAAGCATACATGACCAAACACGTAATTCTAAGATGCATATTTCAATCAATTTTTGCATGTCACCCAAGTACAATTATTGACAATGTGCAAATCTGTCCTGAAAAGGATTTGCACAAATGTTGCTGCTTGTGAATTATTTACAGTAATCTCTTCAACTCCAAAAGCTCCTGTCTCGTAAATAATTACAGATGTATAATTAGCTGCAAGTAGTCCCTCATTTTCTTTTCCTGTATTTTCTAAGTTTTTCACTGTAAGCAAATATTCATATTCAGGAAGGTTTTCTGTTCAAAAATTGTTTCAGATCCCATGCTTTAATACATAACAATTTTAGCAAACAAATCAGCCACCAATTTGAAAGAGTTATGGTACACAATATAAATACGAAGTGGAATAATGTCGCAATTATTACTTATGCATGAGAAGAAAAACAGTAAAAGAATAAAGGAAAAATGTAAAACATGGTTCAAAGCCATTTGCACTTTCCCACCAGAACAGAGCAAAAATGAAAAACAAAACAAAGCAAAATAGAGAGATTTATACAACACTATTATCAACAATAAACAGCTACAGAACTTGGGAAGTCCAAGCATGGTAAGCATTCATGATCATGGCCTCCGAATAATAATAATAATAAATGAAAAGAGTGTGATACAAAAAAAGCAGTATCATTCATGAGAGCTGAAAAACTCTTAAGAGAGGAAAAAAATTGAAATCAAAATCAGAGCAGCCAATAGAGCAATGAGACTACAAATAATAATAATGAGAATAGTAATGTCTATGTTTGCCAGCCACATTGCATAAATTCAAGACAGCACAGTCACCTGTCTGCTTCCGCTTAACACAGGAGTGATGAGTTGGTCTAGTATGTTTGATAGCAGGTTTTAAAATGATTTTCCTGGAGGGAGAGTGAGCCTGAACTTCAGCTTTTTTAGAAAGTTCAGCTTTCTTATACACAGCTATAGACAAGAAAACAAGAGCATACAATCAGAAATAAAAAAATTGTAAGTAGAAATATATTTCAACAAATCAACATATTGGCTGCTGGTGCCGACTTAGCCATTTAACTCTGACTTGAGTGTACCAATGCCCAGATGATCTATATTTAAGATATTAGGGCTTTCACCGATTCTGTCATCCTATCAATACACATCCCTTCCAAAATTACACCATCTTACTAAAAATGCATATATCACTTTAATAGGGTGGGAAAGCAAACTTTTTCTATTCCAATCTGTGCCTGTGCCATTCTGATCCATTCCCCTGTCTGAACATCTTAGATAGCCTCAATGCTGGGCAACCTATGAAGCTATATAAAGAAAGGAGCACTGACAACGTTAAGTACAAGAAGATCCTTGTGAGACATTCAGTTTTGAAGGCTCCCAACCTAGCTGTGGTTTGACTGACATGGTTTGATTCAGAGAGTTGGACATTTACCTTGATTCAAATTAAATGAAGTCTTTTGGATACATACTGACAACTCTTTCTCTCTCTTTTTTTTTTTTAGTAAAGATTAGACTTGAGGGTACTCACGTGGAAGCCGTGATAATTAATGAGGTAGAAATACTGCTACGTGGATACTCAGCACCAATATTATTAGGGTAGATAATTTGATGCTGACAATATTAATGAATCTTAGAAGATGAATTTCTATTTGTATGTTTATTTGCTGTTACCACCAGCATAAAAGTGAAGCGATGGAAGTAGTATGGATCGTATGTCATACTGTTAGCACAAATGTATGTCCTTAATGAAAAAGTATACAGATGAGCGACCCACAGTACAGCATAAAAAGAGCAAGTATTATATAAACCTTTTTTCCTTCTCACTTCATCTCTGGAGACTGTGCTAGGTTCCTTTTTAGCTATTTTTCTTTCAGGAGTAGAAATCCTGCCTCTCCCAGTTTTTAAAGGTTTTTCTTTTTTATGTTTATCAAGAGATGGTCTCCGCAATTCTCTCTCTGATTTCTCCTCTTTAGGAACAGTCTCTAACTGTTCTGTCATGATGCTCCTATCATCATCTGCAGGATCAGAGTAAATTATAACAAAAACAGGATTAGTTATTTGTACTTTGCTGGGATATAATCTTTTAAACAATTTGGTTGATACATGCTGATATTATTTTAATAACATTCATGACTGCACTATCATTCATTATTTTTAATTATTAATATAGTATATTGAAAGCAAAATGAATGAAAGAAAAAGCATAAGGCACACCTTGTGTATCCACCCATATGCTGTCGGTATCCAGGACGGAGTCATCAATTGTTGTTTCATCTTTATAATCGTCATATATTTCTGTCTTGTAATCAGTTACTAGGATTTCTTCCTGTTCAACTGAGGCAGGAGCTTCCAAAGATTTTTCTTTTGAGTCTGCTTCAACATGAGCAATAACCTCTGCCTCCATATCCAGCTCTTCAGTACAGAAACCTTCTCCACCTGTTTCAGCCTGTGCAGTTTCAGCAAAGCGAACACTGTGGGAATTGGCTTCTCCTTCATCAATGGTTGTCTGTACGATTGTAATGAAATCATCCTCAACTGTAACAACAGATTCTATTACTCCTTTGAGCTCAGGTATCTCCACAGGGATAGCTTTACATACTTCTTCACTGGGTCTCTCCAAGTCCTCTTCTTTACTCATTTGCTTACTGATTTCCTCTTCTTGATCTCTTTCCTCCTCTTGACCTTCTGCTCGCTTGATCTCCTCCTCTTCTATTTGTTTAGTCTTTTCTTCATATTCATCTTTCTTAATCTCTACTTCATGTTGTTTCACATGCTTAATGTCTTCATATTGTTCCACATTTTTAATCTCTTTTTCATGTTCTTCCCTGTGCTTGATTTCCTCTTTTATTTGTTTTACTTCTTCCTCTTGTTCTTCCATTTGCTTAATCTCTTCCTTTTGTTCTTCTTCCACTTTTTCTTTTGCTTTCTCATATTTTAAATCATGGGGTAACTTTTCAACATTCTCAGTGCCAGTTATCGCCACATTATCTACCTGATCTATTTTATGCTCTATTAGGCTCTCCATTTGAGTTTCTGTTGTGTCTTCTTGAATAATTTTCGATATATCTTTTTCTGTAGCAGATTCTCCCAACGGAAACTGTGCTGCATGTTCGTCCTTTGGTAAAGAGGGGCTTTCTCGTTGTATTTTGTCCTCATACGGCTTTGAAATTTCTCCAGACAACCCCTCTTGCACTTGACCATTATCTCCGCTTGATTCATATGATTCTTCTTTATCTACCGCTTCTTGGTGCACCAGATCAGGCTTAGGGCCTTTTTCCTTAATTTCCATTTCAGACAGTTTAGCTGTATCTTTCATAATATTAGAGTCCAAATTTGCACATAGATCAGGTTCTTGATGTAATATAAAGAGGATCTTTTCTGGATCTTCTTTATTCTGCTCTGGAACTAATTCAGTGATATGACCTCCTAATTTACTTTGATACTCCTGTTCCACTTGCCGAGCAGCAGAATCCATATCATGTTTTATAGCATCATAGTCTGGTTTGCAGGACAATTCTGCCTTATCTATATTTGCAGCAACATCAACAGCATTTTCCTCTTTCTTAATTAATGAAGAATTTTTTTCTGGCTCGACTAGAGTTTTATCATTAACATCTACTAGCTCTGAACCAAGCTTTATTTCTGTATCTTTAGCATCAGCTTGTTCCTCACTTTTTTCTAACACAGTATCTAATTTATCAATAGCTTTTCTCTCTTGTTCAAAGTCCTGGCCCCAAACTGGGGAGTCCTCAGAGATCTCTTTTTCTGCACAGGATCTCTCAGCTGCTGCCAACTTCACTTCTATCAATGAGAGATCTGTAACTATGCCTCTCCTCATTTTCTCCTCATAGGAGCAGCTTTCTCCAGCCAAATTCTCACTGTCCTGAACTGGAGATGGTAATGGTACTGTGTATTTGTTGAAAACACAGTAGCCTAAATCTTCTACTTGACTGTCAGCTCTTAGAGTCATGTGATTTTCATCAGCCATAAGCTGCTGGACTGCAGAGCTGTCCTCAACAACCACTTCTGAAGGAACAGATTTCCGTTGTGCTACCTCTGTTTCTGCACTCACAGATGCTACTCTTGACCTTGTGCCAGCTAAATCTAACATTTCAGGTAAGTCAGGAGCCATTATAGTCCCATTTTTGTAATAATCTTTAGCTAGGAAAGGCGATTCATACAAAGGCTCCACCTGAATCTCCCCTGATTCTTTAAATTTGGACTCTTCTATCTCCTCTTCTTCCTCTTCTTCCTCTTCCTCTTCTTCTTCTTCTTCTTCTGCTTCTTCTTCTTCTGCTTCTTCCCTACTTTCTGTTGGGAAGTGGGGAGCTTTTTCTACTGCTGGGGTGGTGGCGGGCAAGTAATCATCGCCTTCATCTCCACTAGCTGTATCTAAAATATCTGAACCTAAAGGTGAAAGATCATGACCACGTCCAAAGTTAAATCCCAGTGCTATAGAATCTAAGCAGGACATTGGGAGATTAATTGACATACTTCTCTGTTCTATAGCAGATCTTCCACCAAGCCCTAAGCTTCTGCTGAGAGTTAAATCATCTTTATTTTTACTGTGGAGTTCTCTCTTATCTCCATACACATTTGGGTCAATAGTATACATTCTTTCTGGAGGAGAGCTAGGTTCCCTAGCATTATCATCTGGGAAACTCTGGGCAAGGGTACTGTATCCAATTTCATGAGCAGGTGGACTGGGCTGCTGGTGTGCTTCTGCCTCAGTCTCCTTTTTAGATACAAGGGAATTTTTATGGTAAATATCATAAATCTGGTCTTTTGAATCACTCAGTTCATAGTAGTCGTTGCCTTGCTGTACTGTATCACTCTTGATAACTTCATCTTTAAGAGTGGAAGTTTCAAAATATGTAGACATACCTGATTTATCTTCTTCTATCCTCCTTTGGTGGGGATCTGAATCTGTAACAGGAAACACTTTACCTTTCCTTTCTTTTTCAGAATGTTTGTCTTCCTGAGGCTCTTTATGTGCTTCAGGTGGGGCTTTCTCTATTGTTTCATGCAATGCAGCAGTATCCAAACGCTCTTCATATTTTTCAGAAAAAAAATCTTTACTGAATTGGTCTGCCATGACCCCAGCACCATGTGTTTTCTCGTCTTTTTGAATATTCCATGTTGTTGATTTCCCAGTTATTCCCAAGTCTTCTGCTTTGTGTGCATCATATGCTTCTTTAGGATCAATGTCTTTTCCCATAACTTCTTTACCTAGAATAGTTGGTTTTTGGTCACACACAGCAAAGGGTTGATCATCCAATTCTCTGAGCTTCTGTCTACTGGACATGGAGTACCTCTCTTCATCACTTTCATCCTCAGTCATATCTTTTTCTTCTTCCCAAAGGGGAACCCGGCTTGGAGTTTGTTCTACAATGGCTTGTGAGGCACTTGTAGCCACCACTGCAAAATCTTCTTCCTGTATTTTTATGTGCTCTTTGTTCATTGTTTGATCTTTTGAAAGGTCTTTGGTAATCTCTGTAATACCAGACTTTTGTGTTGTTTTGCTACTCTCTTCTGGTTCAGATGTATGTCGAACACCTGGTAAGGTTTCAGGAAAAAAGGCACTTGTTACTGTGCCTATGTCCACTATAGATTCTGAGGGCAAAGAAGAACCAATGCTTGCGGGAGAGGTAAAGTCGTTTTTTGTAACAGTCATCTGATCATCTTTAGATTCCAAGGGTGACGCTTCTGTTGCAGGTTTCTGGGTCTCTGTGGCCTTTTCATCTAGTGTACTTTTCTTATGCAACTCTGTTGAGAAATCTCTTTGCTCTTGAGGTGTGGAAGCATTCTCTTCTTTCTTTTGCAGAGTGGCATCCCAAGTTTCTCCCAACCGAGATGGGAATGTCATCTCTTCTCCTGTGAGCTGTGGTTCTCTCATTTCTATAGTCTCTGTTTTTGCTGGCTGTGGAACTAAGGCATCTTGGACAGGGTGCTCACTATGTTTACTTCCTTTCTCTTCTTCCTTGGTGCTCAAGGGTGTAGCTGCGAAAAGGCTCGTACCTTCCTCTCCATGGATTTCCATCTTCGAGGCTGAAAGTAAATCTGTAGTTGTTGCATTGGATTTTAGAACAGTTTTACAGAAAGCATTTATAAACAGAAAAGTAGTTTATAGCATAATGCGGCATGGCAAAATCATAAAAATACGGCTACATGCAACTAGAAAAACTAATTAGAGATCTGTTTATTATTGTTTTACTCTCTCAGTGCACTATTAATAATCTTATATTGATAAACCTAGCTGTATTTTGTTATATTTGTAACAATTATTAGATTAAAAATAAATCCAACTTCACCTTAGAAAACTTTACCATGCAATGAAGTTGAGATAAGATTCTGGAATATCACAAATATGAATATAATTATGTACATATGTGTGAATGCATATATATGCTATATTTAATACTCAAAGTCCTATATCCATTTAATGACATTATTCTTTTTGTCTGACTCTGGCCAAATCATGGTAAAACTGAAATGGGTATCATATACCAATCAACTTTTCACACAAACTGGGGGGTGAGGGGGCTGTTTTTTAAATATTTTTAAAAAATTCTAGTATCATAAAACTATTCTTGAGAAACAAAAGATTCTGATAGAATGTTTATACCTGTAACTGTTTCATATAAAATCACTGTACTGCAACTCTGAAACATTGCTGAAAAACGGAGGATGAATATTTAACATTTAAAAATAATGGAATTCAATTATTAATCTTTGTGTATATTACACATAAACATTTATTGTACGACTATTGCAGGCTTTGGCAGTGACTTAGAAGAAGTGTTCCATACTTCTCTCAACCCCAAGAACAATACCTCACTGCTATTCATTCAAGCATGCATATCTTTTCTTGGACTTTCATGACACCTGAAGAAAATATAAATTAATTTTAATCAATCAAGTTCTTAAAGAAGTGAGTCTTTAAAAGTATTTCTAATAGTAACCACATCTTTTTTTGGGCTCAAATGGTATACTGAAAAAAGGCAACTGTGTCTTAATGAATAGGCATTGTATTTACATTTGAGTGAGGTATAAAAAAGTAATTCCGACCCATTTTTGAAGCAAACGCAACCCTAATTTATATAATAGTGCTTTTTCAAAACATTTCATGAAGTTCTCCCAAATCAATTATCGGGGCT
This sequence comes from Pseudoxyrhopus heterurus, assembly GCA_032468235.1. NCBI lineage: Eukaryota > Metazoa > Chordata > Lepidosauria > Squamata > Pseudoxyrhopus > Pseudoxyrhopus heterurus. The sequence goes on from JANHJO010009714.1 coordinate 110,082, forward strand.
GTGTGTGTGTGTCTGTGTGTGTACAACACACACACACACACACACACACAATCAGTTGTAATAATGGCTACCCATTTACACATATTTAAAGACCAGATCTGACCTTGGCATTAAATTCTTAATTATTTCAGTAGGAACCATTTCAGCTCAGTATGCAGCAAAAGGCATATTTATTTTGAAAGAATTAAAGATGTGCACATTTCTTCAGAATTACTGGCAAGCCCAGGGATCAATGAGGCATCTGAATTGGGCTGCAAAACACACAAATGTTAGTAGCATCCTTTTCAATGAACTTCTCCATTTGCAAAGCTGGTTAGGAAGTATGGGTTGTGAAATAATATATATGAGTTATTGTCCAATACATCTGAGCAGCAAGATATTGGAAATGACTTTTCTAAAAGGAGAAAATTGGAGGAAAAACACTACCGCTATCAGAAGGATTTCTCGTATTTCTAATGTAATCTTCTGCCCTTGATTTATTTCCCAGAGAAACTGCATTTTGCAACACTGGAATTCTTTAATGATTTTGTAAACTCCTCAGACTCAGGATAAAGAACTGCAATAATAAACAGCATTCTGAAAGCACTGAAATAAAGCAATTTAAAGCCACACAATATAATTCTTAGAATTAGTTCCACACTGGGAAATTGGCTTCCATATGCAGAGTAGCCTCCTGGGTCAGAACTGGAAAAAAATGCTTCTTCTAGCTGATGAACACCTGAGATAAATGGCTTGATGGAAAGCAATGTCCAGTCCAGAATTCTGTCTCCAACCATGATTGACTAGATACCTCTGGAAGTGTGATGATGAACCATGAACCATTTTTAAGTCTGGCAGTTTTGAGTACTATATTGTAATAGTCCTTGAACAACCTATCCTCAATGAACAGATTTAATTTTTAAAAATGCAGTTAGAATCAATGACTATGAAAATGAAAATGGTGTGCTATGTGAAGAATTATACTTGCTTCATTTGTATAGTAAAACCCATTAATTTCTGTGGATTTTATAAGGTAGTGGAGGAAACAGATCAGCTCCCTGATGAATCATAATGCCTAGATTCCCAACTGTTATTAAAAAAAAATAGATAGCTTCTTATCCCTCTGGAAGCCGAGCTTTAAAACAAAAATATATTGCTTCTGGTTGGAAAGGAAGCTGGTGCCTACTTTTTAGCAGTGGATGGGCAGTTCTACAAAAGACTAAGAAAAGACATACATATATTGCCTGGAAAAAAGAATTTTTTTTTTGCTTGCTTTGTTTTGAATCTTCCATAATGGGAAAACAATTAATGCCATAGGAAAAAAAAACAATTTAGAAATCTATGTTAAATAATAATAGATGGAATGCCTGAGGAAAGCATTCATAAAGAAGTAATTCATAAAGTATGCTGGTGCAAGTAAAATACCCTTCTTTAAAGTAAAGCATTAAAGTACAGTAGTTGCATCATTTGGTAAGCTGTCATGATTGCTTCAATGGGTGCCTCTAGTTCTCCGCACCTACACGTATATCTGTTAGGGCTGCTAGGGAAAAAGAGCTATGCAGGCACATGAAGGTAGAAACGTCTACAGCCTTCAATAACACTGGATTTATATAGCAATAGCACTGTATTTATATACTGCCTATCAGGGCTTGCAACCCTCTCTAAGCAGTTTACAATGTCAGCAT
>JANHJO010009714.1:154533-165146 GCA_032468235.1 Pseudoxyrhopus heterurus
ATATATATATATATATATATATATATATATATACACACACACACACACACACACACACACACACACACACACATACAATAAACAAAGACTTCTGACTGGGTGTATGTTTTGTTCTAACTTGTTTGTCTTGGTTTGGTCCAATTACTTTGTGTATTGTATTAACCAGTTCCAATGCTTTGGATGTTATGGTTTATGATTAACGGGATGTGTGATCTCAACTATTGTTGCTTATTCAATGAACCATGGTTAAAGCAAATAACACCTTAATATGAAAGGTGAACCCTTCTTGTACCCCAGGTTGAGCAGACAGCTTGTTTTGCAGCCTGATCTTGTACAAATTAAATGAGGTCTTCAAACCAGATTTCTGAATTCACCTTATGAGTTATTAAGATAAAACTATAATGACAGTGATACCCACAGAAACCAAGGTAGGACACTTCTTTCTGCTATGGTTTCTCAAACTTTTTCAAAATGTTGGTATGCCAAGAAATTGGGATGAGATAAGAGAGGACCAGGAAGTTTTGTCTGAACTTAGAACTCAAAATATCCTGTTAGAGGGCTTTTCTGGTCAGGATTCTGTTCTAAAGATTTTTGTTTTTAATTCAAGCCTATCCCAAACTGGTTTCTTTTCATTGTTCCAGAAATGAAGTTTTCAGAATTTCCTCCACCATGCTTTTAACTGTTCTAACAAGGATAGATGATTGTACCATTCTAGAAATTCTAACAGTGGAACAATATAAATCCTACCAATACCGTCACATGATCTAGTTGTTTGCATTGTTATGATTTCCAAATTAGTCCAGAGTTAATTGTATTAGCAACTTACTAACAAATTCTGTTTCAAGCTATAACTGCTTCAGTTCCTTGATTTCAAAGGTTGGTCTTGGAACTCTCTAGGGAAATAGAGTTAGAAGTTGCTGAGCTTGAGCTGGGAAAACAAGTGGAATGTACTATTTCCTCAACACCTCTGATTAATGGCTAGAATTATCCGAAGAAGTCAGGGGAAGTCCAAGTAAAATAATCAGAGGATTTTCCCTCCAGAGGATCCCATTTAAGAAGCAATAAATAACCAAGTTTAGTCAGGACAGTGCATCGAGATTTTGATCTTCATTTATCTCTGTGGGCTAGTTAAATCTTACTCTTATCCTTATTTCTCTGCACAAATAAGACATTATGTGTAATACCTGGCTGTAGCCAAGGAGATTTATTTTGCTTTTCATTAACTTTTAAGAAGCAGAAATTTAGTTGGAAGAGGAAAACCTGTCCTGGCTCATTAATTATAGCAGACCAGCCCCATCTTGTGTTCTGCTGAGAAACTTGTATGTATTTTTGTAAATCAGTTTTTTTTTTTAGATCATATAGATCAGACCCCTTTTTTAAAAAATGAAGTTTGATTTTGTTTATTTTGTGTGACATTGATAAATCTCCCAAAGTTGAGGGGGAAGGCATAACACTTCTAGACACACTTCTGTATGCTACAGGGTGAGGAGATTGTTACTACAGGTAATCCTCAATTTATGGCCACAATTGGGATTGGGATTTTGGTCGCTAAGCAATTAAATGAGCCATCACATGATCAGGCCTGATTTTTCACAAGTGTTTTTATCATGGTTGTTATGTGATTCATGGGCTGTTAATGAATCTGGCTTTCCCAATTGATTTTGCTAGCCAGAAACCAACTGACCAGCTTACAAATTGTGATCGCATGACTGCAACATGCTGCAACCATCACAAATGCAAATCAGTTGCCAAGCATCTGAATTATCATGTTACTCCAGAAATGGTACAACAGTCATAATTTTGGGGCAGGTCATGAGTCACTTTTTTCAAGGCTATTGAAATGTTGAACTGTCATTAAACAACAATTGTAAATTGAGGACAATCTGTATTTTTTCCCATTTAATACATCAGAATGGCAGTATAAGTTGGAGGAACCCTATCTGTGGGACACACCAGTGTTAGTAAAAGGATGTCAGGTGAGACACTCCCTGGAAAAGAGGAAGTAACAGCAGTAACTTTGATGGCAAGGCAAAATACCAAGAAGCCACAAATGGCAGAAGACAGGGCCAGAGTGTGCAGAATTAATGGACTTTGAGAAAAAGAGATTTAAAACCTTCAGCTTTTAATTCTCATCCATAAAGGTAAAGGTTCCCCTTGCACATGCGTGCTAGTCGTTCCTGACTCTAGGAGGTGGTGCTCATCTCCATTTCAAAGCTGAAGAGCCAGCACTGTCCGAAGACGTCTCCGTGGTCATGTGGCCGGCATGACTAAACGCCAAAGGCGCACGGAACACTGTTACCTTCCCACCAAGGGTAGTCCCTATGTTTCTACTTGCATTTTTTTTACATGCTTTCGAACTGCTAGGTTGGCAGACGCTGGGACAAGGAACGGGAGCTCACTCCGTTGCGCGGCACTAGGGATTCAAACCGCCGAACTGCCGACCGACAAGCTCAGCGTCTTAGCCACTGGGCCACCATGTCCCTCCACGTCCCTTTGAGAGTAGGGTGCAGTAAATACTGTAATGCCTTTGTTTAACCTGGAGAAATAAAACAGGAATGCCTGTTAATGTCACATTTGTTGCCCATTTCAGATAAACACAGAGTAGTTAGCTGTTACACTTGAACAGTGAGATATCTTGATGGCTTTGAACTTTCTACTAAATAAACTGCTTCAAACCTGACATGGTCAAATGTTCTTTCTATGAAGTATTTAAAAAAAGCAGAGAGGATTCAATGCAGGATGACTTTGTATGTGAATTTTTGGAAAGAGATGCCTTTCCATATTTTGTGAGAAAAGACTGAAGGAGGGCTGAAAAATCTGATTCCACGGTGAGCGAAATTACAACACCTTGGCTTAATGTTAGATTATAGTGACCGAAGATAGAGAGGAGACTGAGGGCAGGCTCTCTTCTCACTTATTTACAGGCCTAGAGCAGAGCGGGTAGAAAACAATTAGTAAGAATGTACAGTATATTACTGTTAGTCCTGCATCAGGATCTGAAGCCGGATCTGAGGAAGTTCTAGGACAACCTAAGCAAAAAAGCAGCTAATCAGGAGCACTGCTTCATTGTATTCAGTAAAATAGAAGGCTTAGGAACTGCAGCTTAAGATTTGTTAAAGACAATATATTTCTATGAGGAATGTCATATGTCTATAATTTGAAGGTGCTTCTGACATGAATAAAGAAAGAGGAGGAATGCCCTATATTTTAGGCCCTGCTTTCACAGAAAGGGTACCATTCTATAAAGAGGATCGGGTTCTGTTTCAGCATCACATATCTCCTCTGTATATGTGGAAATCTTTACTTTTTGAGATGGCCCAGAAAGAAAGATTTTCCAAATGCTCATAGCCTTTAAGGTCCAAAGATACCTCTTTACTCAAGAACAGTCCAATCCAAAGATGGACAGCATTCACCCAGTCAAAACAAATGGGACATTACTACAGTGAAGAATTTTGTTTCAGTTCACTTCTGACAATGCTCTGCAACTCTAACAATAATAAATGCTAAATTCTGGGCATGACATTTGAGCATCTGTTTGCTAATAAGCTTTTCACCAAAGCTATTTAAGAGATTCAGGCACAGCTAAGCTTGACTAGAACATCTATCTTTTACTATTTCACTAATGCCCAGCAAACATAATCTGAACCTGCTCCTCATTATAAGATTTCTCCCAGATTTTTTTTTTAGCTTTATGGAATAAATCAGGCATTTGCTGACCTATTCAATATTTTTCTTTCTGGTTTGGTCCAATTTCCAAACTTTCAAGAAAATCTCTATAACAGATCAGAGACAAACTGTACTCCCATTCGTTCTGAACTCTACACAAAGCATTAGCAAATTACTGATGTCTGCATTTTTTGCAGGTGCAGGGAAAGAGTGTTTGCAGAATGACAGCATGTTACAGACTACAGTACTGTACTAACGTTCAGAGCTAAACATAAAAATGTACTGCATGAAATATTGCCCTTGTTGGCTAATGAACAGCACGGCAGCATACATGTAACCAGTGAACAGGTGAGTACTCTAATGAAAACAGAAGCACTGGGGAATTCTCTTTTCGAAGACAGAAATGCAATGAATATGAAAAATAATATAGTAAATCCTGTTCCATTCTTATACAGCTCCAACTTACAACAGTAACCCCCTAATGGGATGTTGAATAGTAATGACGTCTGTCTGAAAACAGATGCTCCAGGGCTTTGAATGAAATCTAGTGTACTTTCTTACTCACTGAAAATGAGATGTTTGCCCCATTGATAACCTCAGCTCATACCCAAAGGGACTGTCTCTGGATGAAAGATTATTCTTGGCTTCTGCACACTTAATTGAATAAAAAGACTGTATTCAAATGTCAAAGCATTTGTCAGCTGAAATCCTGTCAGACTTTCAGTCTGACATGACTAGGTCAGAATCACGCACTGGATTCCCTGTCTTCTTAGATTGCATGAACCTTTTACCTCGTCAGTCAGTTCTTAAATAGTTCATTTTTTAATGGCTTGATGGCTCTCACTCTTGCTGGCCATGGCAGCAGCTGATTCAGAGCTTGGGAATATCTAAAGTTGTTTATATCTTGCACAAAGGATCAGTGTATTATAATGGTTAAAGATTTGGGATAGGAGTGGGAGGACTCAATACTCATCCTCACCCTCAGCCACAGAAAATACCCTGGGGTAACTCTCATTTCAACAGTGTCTAGGGTGTCAAACTCAAGGCCTAGGTGCTTAGATCTGGCCCTGGAAACAGCGAAGGACCAGCCTGTGGTGCCTCTGCCAGCGAAAACGGAGCTCGGGAGGGCCGCTGGCTCCCTGGACTGGGAGGCCTTGCTCATGGTCTTTCTGGATGCATGAGGCATGCTATGGTTGGGAGTGCTGGGAGTTTCTAGTTATTTTATTATTTTATTTTTACTGTCTTCATTTTTACTGTTGATTATGAGCCACTCAGGGTTATATTGCATGAGTTTGGAGGAAGGGGCATAATTTCTTTAAATAAATAGATATCACTATTTGATAAAAATATTTGATTAGAGAAAGACATAAATAGGATCCATTTTATTTCATGAATATTAGAGGTGCCTTGTCATACTGAAAAGGAAGGATGATTTTACAGTAGGCATGGCTGTAGTTACAAATGTTCTTGAATGGTACGATAGGTTTTATAACAATATTCTGAAATGTAGTGGACCATGGTAACCTAAGAATTAAGGTGAGGAGTAATATGTAAATTTTACATTTATTTTAAGACCACAGAGTGGCTAAAACTAAGGATGCCTGAGAATACCACGAACAATCAAGAAAACAAGCAAATCATTTTAAAATAATTTTTTTTGTTTCTTTAAAATACAAAAATAAAGACAAACAACAATACAAAAAAAGAATAGAAAACTACAAAAAAGAATAGAGAGAAATATAAAATTCCATCTTTACAACATAGGTTGCAAACTCACAGTGAACGCTTATTGTTTTGCGTAACCTTATTACGTTTAACTTTTCAATTGCATGCACATATTCAAATTTCATGTTTTTTATGCTGTTATGGATCTCTTTTCTCCATATTTTCTATTTAGCCATTTATAAAATCTCTGCCATGTTTTATAATATTTGGAATCTTCTTTCCCTTTTATCTTCAGTGATAATCTGTCCATTTCCGCACACTGTAATATCTTGCTAATTCTTTGAGATCCTTCCGGGATACTTTCCATCTTCCATTGTTGCGCATACCTTATTCTCGCTGCCGTTAGTATGTGTAAAACCAAATATGCTATCTCATGTTTTAAGTTTCCTGGGAGCATTCCTAGTAAAATTATTTCTGGTTTCAAGTCTATGGGTTGATCTATCATGGTTTCTATAAATGTATGCGTTTCTTTCCAATATTTTTTTGCCTTGGGGTATTTCCACCACATATGATAGTATGAGCCAATACTGTTCTTGCATTTCCAACATTTCACTATCTTGTTTTTGTTCATATTTGCCAATTGTACTGGGGAATAATGCCACCTATACAGCATTTTATAAAAAAATTCTTTATATGACACTGAGAGAGTAATTTTGAGATTTTTATTCCATAATTTATGTCACTTGTCTAATTAAATTTTATATCCGAAATTTTTCATCCACGGTATTATATTCTCCTTAATCTCTTCCTTTTCCATGTTTGTTGTTAATAAGTATTTGTATATTTTCCTAATTAATTTTTCATCGCTACCCATTAAAATTTTATCCAATTCACTATATTTTTTGCAAAATCCATACTCTCGCCTATCTTTTTGGTATCTGTATTTTGACTGTACTTGAGACCACCATGATAGATCTAATATGAAAACCAAATCGTCCGCAAATGCTTATAGTTTGTATTCTTCATTTCTAATTGTCATACCCTCTATCTCTTTAGTTTGTCTGATCTTCCTCATGAGTATTTCAAGAGTTAAAATAAATAGTAATGGTGAGAGTGGACAGCCTTGCCTCGTACCTTTCCTAATATTGATTTTTTTTGGCTCATCTCACCATTTACAATAACCCTAGCTGTTTGATTTGAATAAATTGCTCTTATTGCACTTATAAATTTTTCTCCAAATTTCATATATGTTAATTGTGTGAACATAAATTGCCAATTTAAGTTATCAAATGCTTTTTGCGCATCAAGGAAGATCATCGCCACCTGTTTTCCTGGGTTAAATTCATAGTATTCTAGCGTGTTTAGAATTGTTCATGTTACGTTACTTTTTATATGTCTTTTAGGAAGAAATCCATTTTGGTCAGAATGAATAAACTTATTTAAAAAGGCAAATCATTTTAAAAATCCAATCAAGAATTCTCACTCAAGGTACAAATAACCAGGCTCAAAATATCCTATTTTGGACACATTATGCAAATACCTAGCTTGTTGAAGAAGGCTCTAATGCTGGGAAAGGTAGAAAGAAAGAAAAAGATGATAACTCAATTACAGAAAATAATTGGATAACTCAATTATAGTGATAATGAGTGCACTGTTGGAGTGCATCTGAAAGATCAGGTAGGGAAAGATTTTCATGGCACACAACCAATCAATCAATCATATGCAAACATGATGCATTTCTCTCTCCCCCAAATACAAAATTTTGCATTCCATATAGAAGGATAGTATGGACAACTGCTGAATAAACTAGGAACAAATTTTCAGACAACTCCTAGCTGAGGAAGATAGAGTCGACATGTATAAAGGCCTGTCCAAACTACTTATTTGTGTGCCATTATAGGCTGACTTTATCAACTGATGTTACTTGTGAATATTTAATTATTACCTCAAATTCCTCATGAACCTGAGGAATGAGCAATCAAGTGCACTTCCAAATGACCATAAGATCATTTATTAGTTTATTATTTAAATAAAATTGTGGTGAAACTGTCAAGAGATGGGTGAAGGTAATGGAGACTTTTCTTTACCTTCCTACCATATATGTGGGAAACAGCTGCCCATATCTAGGACAGCTGGCATATAAGACAGAAAAATAGCAGGAGGCCAGTCTAATCATATTAATTGATTGATTGATTTTTATCCTGCATTTATTATTTTTAGAAAAAAAACTCAAGGTGGCAAACATACCTAATACTCCTTCCTTCTCCTATTTTCTCCACCACAAGAACCCTGGGAGATAGGGTGAGCTGAGAGAGTGTGATTGGCCCAAACTTTGAATCCCAAAGATATAAATAGCTCTGCCTTTTCCTTATAACCATGCTCTCCTTCATATTCCTATCCTTTATATTCCTACCCTTTGGTGGGAAAGATCCTCATTCAGGGTCTGAATTGTCAGAATTAGGGCTGGAGAGACACAATTTGGTCTTTCAGTGGTGCTAGGGCCTGAGCTTTCAATGACCAGTCCACTGTGAATTCTCCTGCTCCTTTAAGGATGACTCAAAGAGTATATAACTAGTATACATCTGCCTGGTCCTACTATTGCCCCCTCTCCTTTTCCTCCTGATCTGATTCTACTTTCTGAAAAGCAAAACAAAACATCCCACCCCCTCCCACACAAGAATGGGGATGGGATGAATGTTAAAGTGTAAACTGAGATGTGGATGGATGACAGCTATACAGAAATGTGCATTTATACCCACATTTCAAATGTATATTAGGGATTACATAAGTACTATACATGTAAATGTCTTTCTTTGAGCAAGGCAAAAGACTCAGTGGGTGTGATATACGGAACATAGAAAATGCTACTAGATACAAATGCTATTGGATGCTACTCAGCACCCAGCATCCATTAGACCAGGGGTGTCAAACTCGCATCGTCACAGCATCGTCACATGACGTATCGTGACTTTTTCCCCCTTCGCTAAACCTGGTGTGGGTGTGGCCAGCACATGACGTATCCAGTCCGCAGGCCGCGAGTTTGACAGCCTTGCATTAGATTATATGAATTAAAACAAACAGAAAATGTTCGCTTCAAAGAGAGCAAGTTTTTACAAAACTGCTCCTAGTGTATAAATTCAACATGCAACATTTCCAAGATTATGAAGACATCGTAAGAGAATAAAAGCAATCCAGGCATGCATGCTGCTGCTATTGCTACTGTAATACTGTTTGGCAATTCCAGAGACGCAAGCTGGAAGACCACTTCGTAGCTGCTCTGCCACCAAAGCAACCTATCCTGGAATTGTTAAATCTGGAGGGAGGATATTTAGAAACACAAATAAAACAATTTGGCTTTCTTCAAAAAATGTCATAAATCGTTTCTGAATTTACTCACATTAATGGAACATCCCTTTTTGGCATTCTTTCAACCTCAGAAGATCTGCAATCACGAATAACCGTTGCAAATGTTTTGATTTAATGCTCCCCACCTCAAGCACATACATAAAAGACCCATTTTCTGTTGGCTACAATCCTTTTAAATTGCTATGTTGCCATGAGAACTTGATTAAAATACCACCTACAGGCTGGGGAGGGAGGGGGGAGGGGGAACATCTTCTAACCTTTTGGAAAATGCTAGTCCTACTACATATGTGCTGCATTGCAGTATTTTCCCAGTCACCATAAACGTTCTGCAGTACAATACAGCTGAAATGTCTTGACAGCTTTTATTTTGCTGAACACTTTCTGCTGGAAAATATTTAGCAGTCAGAACACTTTCTAGCCAGTACGTACTGTCACACAACAATATTCATGCATATACAGTAATCTTTTGTATTGGTAGAAATATTATTAGCACAGAGATCTAGACTGAAAATTACAAATGGGTTTGTTTTTTTTTTAGCTCTGGAAGGTAATAAAGTTCCAGGTGTGCATGTCTGCAAAATACTCTCGGAAGCCTAATAAATTTGGAATTTATTCCATTACCTAATTTTATACATTCTGGGTTAATGAGTAATGTAACATGGGATTGTAATAACACATTTGTCTGATGATTTGCCAAAGGAAAAAAGGAGGGCACCATGGGTAATCTTTTGAATGATTAAGGACTAGTCACAAAATAAGTATAATTGGTAATGCCCAAACATAACTAGTGGCAACACTAGGGAAAGATATCATTCAAGCCTAACATAGGAAAAAGGTCCCTCTTCACAGGAGTAAAATAACTGTACACTCCCTATTTATGCATAACTCTTTTCTGAGAAAAATAATGGAAAAGTAGTGAATAATACTAATGGATAAGTAATGGAAAAATACATAATGACAAGTTTGTAATTAAATTATCTCTTGATAATATTTTTCAACCACCACAGAATTAATTATTAATTCAGAGTAATTTATATAACTGAAATTTAAAAACATTTTTATTCTCAAAGAGTCTTTAGTATAGTAAAGAATACTCATCAGAACCTTCTAGAATACAACTAGCACAGATCACATCCAGAAAAAGGGTTGCCGGGCATAACTCTTCTAGCTTTCCATGATAACTTCAGGCCATGCAAGTTGCCTGATCATTTATTTAGATCTCAAGCAGGAAGATGGGAAAAAGAGAGTCATATTGATAATACCAGCTGAACATTACCGCCCCTGGCTGAACTGTAGATGCCATGGAGGTTTCCAGAGGCAATTAGGGTCTGAGTGGATGAAATAAGTTCGGACTAAATCCCGCCAAGATCAAGTTGTTCTTTGTCAATAGACATCCAGGAACATTGGACCTGATATGGTAAACTTGACTGGATTGCACTGCCCTGAGGGAGACATACGCTGCCCTGGACATACAGCTGCTATTCAAATAGCAAGTGGAAGCCAAGGCAAGGAAGGACTTTGCCCAGCTGTATGTGGTGGCCCAATTACAACCCCATGATGCTTTGACAATGGTAAATCATGTTTTTATCACCACGCATTTGAATTACCTTAATATTCTCCCTTTGGAGGCAACCCTGAAGCTACAATTAATCCAGAATGCAGTGACTGGATTGATGATAGATAAACCTCACCATGGAGATAATATTGCTGCTAAAGTTGTTGTACTGATTACCACCAAGTTCTAGGATGCTTGTCATCACCTGCAAAACCCTGTGTTCTGTCCCACGCTCCAAACACCCGGATCGACACCAGTTAAAGGTATATTATAGTTTTTATTACAAACCAAACTTAAGAAGCATTTCTTCTGCATAAAATATCAAACCAAACTTAAATAAGCATTTCTTCTGCATAAAACA